>JAHRHZ010000031.1:853516-879881 GCA_024137785.1 Ginglymostoma cirratum
TTTTTCTGAAGAAGGGTTTAGGCCCGAAACGTCAAGTTTTCCTGCTCCTATGATGCTGCTTGACCTGCTGCGTTCATCCAGCCCCATGCTTGTTATCTTGCAATCCTGTAATTATTAGGTTTTTGCACACCCAAATTGTTATGATCATGTTTTCTTTCCACTGAAAATCAAAGATAATTCCACTGATAAGTTTTAAATACAAAGAATAAAATTGACTCTCTCTGACCATCTGAGATCGACCCTTATGGCATAATTGTTGGAGTGATCTCAAATTCAAATTGCTTCCTCAGAACGTATTATACATTTTTAAAATGAGCTCCTTTCCCATTCTAGTCATACAATTCAAATCTAAAATTTTAGCAAGACCACAAAAGTAAGGAATACATTTTTGTTCTCATCTTCCAATGTCACAGTTTGCTATAAAACAGTACCCCACTGTAACTGCAGGACTAAAATTGTTCAGAGCATCAATTTGCATTGCACAAACCATGCTCCATCTTGACTGTTTGGGCACAATGCCAGTGTTTTAAAACCAGATTAGAAAATGATTCATGATCAATAACAGAAAAAAAAAAATGAATTACATGCAAGAAATTATATACATTTTGAATTAAATGCTGGCAACTCTTATCTTGGGACCACACCCACACAGAGAGAGAGAGAGAGAGAGAGAGAGAGAAATTCCTTCGATATTACACCATGTTGCAACCTTAATGTTAAAAGATCTACCCCTGAAATGTATACATCACGTTTCATAGGTGCCATAATTTAGGGCCAATTTTATCTCACCTGATACAGCAGTAATAGACATGCGATTGATTAAAATGGTCATGCATTTCCAGCTCCATGCACACTTTACTGCATTTTCCTTGCTATCATTTTAGTATTGAAAATGGTCCTCAAAGGCGAATGAGGACCTCATCAATAGTCTTGTTTCCTAACAGGATTAGAAGGGCAAAGTGATTTTAACTTTCAGCCTTGAGGGTCCCATAGTACTAGACCTGCTAGAGTATCTGGTGGCAAGGAGGAGTGCAGCCAAAACAGATGAAACAATGTCTTGCAGGAGTGAACGACTGATATCAAAAACAAAATTCAGCCTTCCTTATTCTACTTTCCTCTCCTTGGGCTGACTGCAGTGTTCTCCCATCTGCCTCCATAATTGTTTACTTTAACGTTTGGCACTATTCCACTGATATTTCCTCCTATATATCTGTAATCTCCTTCCTTCTATCAGCAAGATGAACATATGAAAGGATATGTAGGAATAGACAGACCTAGGTGTAGATGGTGTGTTTTTGCAAGTCATTTAAGGTGGAAGGGCAGGTAGAAAGATAATTAGTAGGAACTGCAGATGCTGGAGAATCTCAGATAACAAGGTGTAGAGCTGGATGAACACAGCAGGCCAAGCAGCATCAGAGGAGCAGGAAGGCTGACGTTTCGGGCCTAGACCCTTCTTCAGAGAGAGAGTTTTTGAGAGTTGAATGCATTTGACACAATGCAGAAAAGGTATGCAAGAACGGTTCCAGGGAGGAGATACTTCTATATTAGATAAGTTGGAACTGTTTTTCTTGAAGAGGAAAGGTTGACAGGAGCTCTGGTAGAAATTTTCAAAACCATGAGGGGTCTGGGCAGAGTAAATAAGGAAAAACTGCTCCTGTTCACAAAAGGAGCAAGAACCAAAGAGCACGATTTTGAAGTGTTTTGCTAAAAAGTCAAATGCTAAGAGAAAGACAGAAAATAAACTTTTCCACACAGCGAGTAGTTAGGGCCCAGTTTGTACTATCTGGAAAGGTGCTGGAGGCACTTACCAGAGCTGAAAACAGTTTGAAAAGACTGAAAATAGTGCCACTAGTCTGAATGCTGGTATCCAGCCTCCATTTTATGCCCATATCCATTTTCCCTAAATATGTGATATGGGGTGCAGAAGGGCTCAATTGTACACCTGAGGAGCTAATTAAGCTAACTAATGATCACTAATGGTCAATTGAAGGAGTCCAGTTGGGATTCTTTGAGGTGGCATGTGCCATACTGGCCTCTGGATCTGAACTACTAATGGTTTGTGGTTGGGGTAATTTGCTGCCACCAACTCCGTTTTTTTTCTGCTCAGCCATGCTTTACCCATGTCTGGATGACTTTTTATTTTTCTTACCTCCAAAACACTTGTGTTACAACTTCCAAGAACAATTTTCAAGCATAACCCACCAGAGGCAGAACCAATTCTCCTTGGTTATTTTTCTTTACTCAATTGAAAGAATCAAGGATTGCATGTTATGCCCCATTTCTAGACATTTTCTAATGGACCTGTTCAGAGATGTCATCACACATCTCTGGAACAGGTGGGACTTCAATCCAGGCCTCCTGGCTCACACAATTTCGTTTGCTGAGTCTAAGGGTCTGCCTAATTATCTGTTATGGGGGATAAACCACATGAAAGTTTTAACAAGAGGCAGCATACATTACATAATGAGGTGTAATTTATTGCATAATAGCAATTGGTACAGCTAACATTAACTTGTTGGGCATAATTCCAACAATCCAGAGTCAGAGATGACATGTCTGTCTCCATCAGGATCTCGTGCTCAACTACTGACTCTCTGCCCAATGACTGTTATATCATGAAATTGGCTGCAGATAATGCACCTTCAACATTAACCCTCTCAGAAGCATTACATTTATAGGGTTAGGGTTAGCATTAGGGTTTATAGAGGCCTTATGGGGTGCCCTCCTGGCAGCAGACTGTATGGAGAAGTATTGAGTGTTCCAGATAGACTTACAGCCCCTCATTGTTTGTCTGGGTGTAGCAGTCATTGCATGTAACCTTGTAGAGGTTTCCACACAGTCTGGTCCTGCTGCAAAGTACACTTTATATAGCTGGAAGGTGGCCAATTGAAAAATCCACTTGCACATTTTGGTTGAACTGTGTTTGGTAATTTTTTTTTGCCTGGACCATCAACGTCCAGTGTCACATCCCGGTGTAATTTGGTCTTTGCAAAATCAAGCCAACACACATTCACAGTCTTCCAGTGCTTGTTGGATATGCTCCTGCATGTACACTTAAAGATATTCTTTCATGGGACACGGGCATTGCTGGCTTGGCCTGCTACTGTAGCCATGGCTAACCCAATTTAGTTTATCTTCAAAAGAACAAACAAAGTTGGAGCAGGAGCAAGCAATTCAGCTCCTTGAGCCCTAAGATATTGATAATGATGATTTAGCAATGGTAACACAGTTGACCATGAAGGGAGATGGTCAGAGCCCAGCACTTGTGTGGCATGAATATAACTGTTTTCCTGATACAACTTAAACATTGCAACCCAGTTAAGGAACTGAGTTAACTGAAACTGGCCGGCAGTGGCAGATACCTATCAATGAATTGAAAATGAATTGGTGTTAAAGCTACGAGCATGAAACTTACTGAACAGTTGCAAGTGGTGTGAAGTATCGTCACTATAAAACCAAACATGTTTTGCTATTATACAGCATGACAAGATCCAACTGTGAAGTGACAGACTTTAGTTGAGAATTAGGTGAAAGGTGAGGAGATGCTGATTTTTAAATAAACTGTTTTCAACCTTCAGAAGCTTGAGTGTTCAAGCCTGTCATTAAGTAAGCAGGTAGAAATTATTGTGAGGACCTTTTAAAAGAGTTTATGAAACATGGGCAATAGTTAGAAGTACTGTATTACATTTATAGCTTAACGAGTTAAACCTCTTGGTGTAACAGACAACTTGTGATATTCCTAAACTTGAAGTCTAATTAGCGAAATTAAACACAAGTTGATGACAATTGACAGTATGATGTGTTGCGGCTGTATATGTTGGGAATGGTGGGGACCAGTGTGATGTGGTTATGACATCTGAGTTTTGGACAATGAAATATCTTGAGCAGGTAGAATGTTACCTGGCTGCTTTATTCCAGGAGACAGTCACATTGATTAGATCACATACTTTAGAGAAAGAGGGTGGACTGCAGGTGAGACATGTAAGGAGATCCAAAAGGCAGAAATGGAGAAGACTCATCCTTTGCAATTGTACAACAGGTTAAGGTTTCTTGCAACTTATGTATATTATAACCAGGACGACAGGAGGAATGGAAAACTTGTCAAGAGCACTGTGATACAAAGAGCCATTCAAGTGGGGAGATTGATAAGTAATATTATTTTCAGGTCAGTATAGTCAATGAGAGTATCTAAAAAATCTTCACAGTGAAGAGTGCGAGCCCCAGAGGCTGTGTTGGCTGCCAAGTGCCACGGTTAAGGACAAAAAAAAGAAATTGCTGGATAATCTCAGCATGTCTGGCAGCATCTACTGAAAGAAACCAGAGTTAACATTTTGAGTCCAGTAACCCTTTCCAGAACTGAACCCAAAAGATTCACTGATTTCTCTCCACAGATGCTGCCAGACCTGCTGAGATTTTCTAGGAATTTCTGTTTCTTTTTCTGATTTCCAGCATCCACAGTTCTTCCGATTTTTTTTTTGTCCATGGTTAAGGACACCACTTCAGGGATTGGGAAGAACCAAGATGAGAAGAAAAATGATTCAGTTGTCACATTGAGACCAGTGTACTGACAAATTGTATAACTAGGCCAATGGAATGAGATTTGAACCAAATGGTGGCAGGCAGGGTTCACCTAAGAGGAAATTGAGAACATCAATGAGAAAACTGAGGCAAGAATGTAAGGTAGTAGTGTGGGTAATTATAACTAGTGTGTGACAGGCAGGGAGTGCAAACATGAGTGCACCAGCAAATAAGGTTAGGAGAGGAGAAAAGTTGTAACAAGGCAGAATTAAGGGCTCTTTATCTCAATGTACTCAACATTTTGAAAAAAAAATGAATGAGTTGATAGCAAACAGAAATAAATGACTCCGATATAAGTGCAAAGATAGGGTTAGAAGTGACCATGTGAATATTCAAGAGTATTTGACATTTCAGAAGGACAGGTGAAAAGAAAAGACAATAATATGCCTTCTGTTAATGAAAAATGAGATCAAGATAATAAAAAGATTAGTGAGAAATTATTTTGATTTCAGACCAAACTGTAGAAATCAGTTTAATTGCATATAAGAAACCGGAAATAAGTCACTGATCCAAGTGGTTTACATGCCTTCTGACAAGTTCACTGTAGGACAGAATGAATCAAGAAATAATTAGAATGCGTAAAAAAAAGTAAACAATAATAATTTAAAATTTTGATCTTCTAGATTGGGCTAATCAAATTGGCCTAGAGGAAGAGTTTACACATCTTATTTGAGGCAGTTTTTAAATCACAGAATCCCTAAGATGTGGAAATAGGCCATTCAGCCCAACAATTCCACACCGCCCCTCTGAAGAGCATCCCACCCAGACCCATTCCCCTACCCCTTCATTTCCCATGTCTAACCCACCAAACCGAAACATCCCTGGGCACTATGGGCAATTTAGCATGGTCAATTCACCTACCCTGCACATCTTTGGACTGTGGGAGGAAACCGGAGCACCCAGAGGAAACCGACACAGACATGGGGAGAATGTGTAAACTCCACACAGAAAGTCACCCGAGGGTGGAATCAAACCTGGGTCCCTGGCACTGTGAGGCAGCAGCGCTAACCACTGTGCCACTGTGCTGCCCAGAACAATATGAAGTACAATATTTTATGGAAACAGGCTATTTTAGATCGAGTGATATATTAAAACGTTATTAAATAATGTCATAGTAAAGGGATCCTGTAGGTAAGTGACCATAACATGACAGAAGCTTGTGTTCAATGAGGTTGAGAAATTTGAATCTAATACCATTGCAATGAATTCAAATAAAGGCAATTACAAAAGGTAAAGCAGTCAAGAAACAAAGCAATGGCAGAGAGTTTGATTAATATTTTTATCTACATAGAAAATCTGAGGAAAGTATACCAGTGGAAAATCAAGAGGCAAAAGGGAGGGGGGGGGAAATCTTAAAATAATTGATTGGAAGTATAAAAAGACTAGGCAAAGAAATGGGACTAAAATCTGACAAGTCCCCAGAACTAATGGCTTATATCCTAAGGTGTTAACAAAGAGGCTGAAGAGATAACAATAACTTAATTGGCATATTGCAATTATCCCCACAATCTAGAAAGGTTCTAGTGCATTGTAAAATAGACTTGAAACTGCACTACACAAAGAAGACAGGAAGCAGGAAGTTATAGGCCAGTGAGTCAAACTGTCTTTTTTAGTTTGTTAAAATGCTGCAATTAAGGATATTAAGTATTAAAAATATTTTAAATTTGAGTAATTTGAGTATTGGACAGTTACAAAATCTCAACACAGTCAGGCAGAGTTAAGTGATTCATAAAACTTTTGTTTTATCATGTTTGAGACATACTTTTTGAAGATATACCAAATCAGTTTGATAAAAAGAGAGCCAGTAGATGTTGTGCATTTGATTTTCCAAAAGGCATTCAATAAGGCTTCTGTGCTGAGACAATATTATCATGGATTAGCTAAGTAATAGGAAACAGACAAAGGATAAGCAGATCTTGTTCAGATTGGCTAGCCTGTGTAGTGTTGACAGGATCGATGATGGGGCTTCAAATATATGATCTATATTAATGATTTTGACAAAGGAACAGTCTACTGAAGTTAAATGTGCTGATAATACAAACTTTTGGTAAGAAAATACAATGACATTATAAAAGCATATAAATTGGTGAAGTAAGTGAGAAAAATATTGGTGGATAGAATATAGTGAAAGAAATAGGAGACTGTATACTTTGGAAGAAAGGATTAAAAAGCTGAATATGATTTAAATGGAGAAAGTTTGTGCAGGGGATTTTGTAAATGAAATCACAACATTTGCATCTCGGTAGAGATAGTAATTAGGAAAGACATGCTTGTCTTGGAAGTGGTGCAAAAAGGATGAATTGCTCACATTAGGGGATTTTGCTATTAGGAAAGATGAGTAGATATGTCCGTGCTTGCTGGACCTTAGAAGAATGAGAGTTGATTCAATTTATACAAAATTATGAGGCACTTAAGGAGATTTTAGAACAAGGGGTGGTGGCTTGGAAAGGTAGGTGTCATCGTTTCTGGATGGGGAACAGCCACTGTTGATTGAAATAGAGACAAACTACTTCATTCACAATGATTCTGAATTTTTGGAATTTACGAGCACAGACAGGAGTGTATGCCCAGTCAATAATATTATTCAAGACTACATTTGTTAGATTTTTGAACTCTAAGTGAATCAAGAGTTGAGGTCAGCTGTGAAAGCAAAATTGAGATTGAGGATCAGCCAGGATCTTATTAACGGTGGAGGAATCTTCAAGAAACATATAGCCAATATTGCTCCTATTTCTTGTGTTCTTTTGTTCGAACAATATAATGTATGCAACTGACTTGTAAATATCAGTGTCCCGAGCAGCGTGAGGTGTTTGAATTATCATGCAGTTTTAAAATTTACTCATTCTTTGCTTCTTAATTCTGTCATTCAAGTTGAATCTGCTTCCTTGCAGGATAAACATCTATAATCCCCTTGAGCTGGTCACCATGATAACAGGCTTGAGTTTCTGCAAAATCCGCAGTGAATCTCTAACAGGAGAACATTTAATGTTTTTATGATTTCGTTTTAATAGATTTCTCACCATGCATTTAAAAGTGGTAAATTGGTGAGGTTTAACAGATTTAGCAAGGGACATTTTTAAATCAATTTTCACACCTGCCTGTGTAATTTAATTTTAAATTTGTCAAATTTACTATTAAAAGAAATACAAACTATGGGTGGAACAACAGTTTAAGTGTTTTGTCAAGCCAAATTCATGATATCTGGTCCTTGGAATTCTTCCGTCCACGTAATCTTCTGTTCTTCACCTTATTAACCATGTAATTGGGCTGTTCAGTATCTTTTCTGGGAACTGTGGTGGCCCAGTGAGGCACAAGTGCTTGCTATTCTTAGGACCTCCTTGTGTTCATGTCAATGGAGACTAATTTAAATTCCAGCTGCACACCACTTCAGTCCAAGCATTGCTCATCACACAGTGGCACTCAAGGAAGTTACGGCCCAGAGGAGAGGAGAGCTCATTCACACCCTGTTTCTTGGCCAGGGACCTGAAAGTATTGTGAATGGACAGGTGGAGAAGGGGTGGGGGTGGGGGCGTGGAGAGGGTGGATGAGCTATTCTATTTCCTGCTGATGCCACATAAGGCCATGGCAGCAGGCCAAGATCCAATCACAGCCTGGTACAGTACAGTGTCTCAGAAGAAGTGGGATGCCCAGAAGCACAATAAGTACAACCATCTTCTCCCTACTACCTCACACTCCGAGCCAGCACACTCAAACCCCACCACTGCAGACAATTTTCACGAAGGCTTCTGTAAAATAACAATGGCTATTGCATACATCATGCCCCCTAAATAGCTTTTTCTCCCAAACTACTGAACTTTCATGTTCTCTGTGCTTCCTTCTTATTCACTGGTGCACCTCGCCTGCTCTGCATTCAATTTGTCCACGCAGAACAACCTGGCAGAATCCTGCAAGTCATAGGAATCCTTGAGCTTCACTGTAAAGTATGGAAGGCCAGACTTGTTGGCCAAACTGGTGTTTGAGTTGGTCTGAGTGCAAGTACTACATGTGGTGATACTGACCGTTTACCACTGCTAACTTATATGCTTAAAAGGTTTCAGGGGGATGGCTATCATGGAGCATGTTGCTGTGAAGAAGTGATGTGATTCTAGAAGCTTTGCCAGAGAAAGTAAAAAGAAACTTTCAAGATTAAGAAAAATAAGAATTCAGCCGTTCGGGTTGATTCTGTCATTTGAAAATTTATGCTGTTTTGTTGAGTCTGAATTCAAGTGTTGAAGGAGGTGCAACTCCAAGAATAGATTGAAGACAATACAGGAACGTGCTATGATGTCAATTAGATGATGATGACAATCTGGTCCGTCCAGCCTGCCCGACCATTCCATGAGATCATGGCTGATCTAATTACAGCCTCCACTTCCTATAGATGCATCACATTTGACTCCCACCGCCAAAAATCTACCTAAATCAGTGAATATTGGATTAAACACGCTTTCCTTGTCAGCTTTGAACAAAGCCTATTCAAAGATGCTTTTGATTTCAAAAATATTGATGCCAATCTTTGCTCAGCCAAACTCGTCAGTTAAAATGGAAAAGGTGGCTGTCAATCAGCTTGCTCACCGTGGGTAACTCAGTAAAATGTTACAGAACAACTTCTGTTCCATTGAATCATTGAGCACCAAAGCCCACTGGAATAGCCTTTCAAGGGAGTCAGTCAACTCTCCTTAATGTTTTACAATAAATGATGTGAGGTCTGTATTCAGTCACAGCTATTCTTTCCTGTAATTTAGTCTTGTCAACTGAAATCTTGAAAAATGGCAAACTGCATCCATTGACCTCAATCTTCAAAACACAGCCTCTGTCATAATTAAATAACTAAGATTCCTTTGTAACAGTTCAAGTTGAGTGGAGGCACTTGTCTGAAACAGTCAGATTTTTCTGCAGCCAACAAAATTGTCCTGCAGGCAAAACATTAGTTTGATTTCTCTGCACTGACATAGAATTGTGTCGTTGTTCACCTTAAACAAATAATTTGCTTTTAACCAAAGTAAAATTAGAAAAAAAGGAAAGACAAATTGACTATTCCGCTACACCTTCAAACTTGAATAGCCCAAGGGAAATTGGGTGCTGTATCTTTATTAATATCACGACAACACAGACATGGTGTTGGTGTGGGAGGTGGGGGGTGGTGGAGATCAGCTGCAAGGACTTTGGGCAGTAGCTGTCAGCAGATTCCCCACAAGGCTGTTTCTCAAATCAGGTACTGAGTCCCTTTGAACAAGGGAACCCCAACATAGGCAGATTGTCCACTTAAGGGCCTTAAGTGTTGGTGGAGCAGGAAGGCCAATTTAAATGGGGCAGAGGCAGGGAGTCCTCACCCATCAGATTAAATGCATGCTATCAAACTAGTCTTGTGGGAAGGACATTAAATTCCAAGAGAGACTAGGCCAGCCTTTGGAGAAATTTTGTTGCTGAAACTGCTTTCAGATGAACATGTCATTGTGTTCTTTGAGCTGTTACTTCATGATGCAAATCAATTGTTTTGAATAATTGCTTTTAGTTCTGTGCTTTATCATCTGTACCTTATTATTTTATACTGTCATGAACAGCTGTGCTATTTCTCCAGAACTGTCTCCATGTTGAGTGAATTTTTTGCTGCATTGTATTGTCCCTAAATTCCCTCATTTGTTTTGACTTATTTTCAAAAATTAAATGTGTGATTTGGTGGGAGAGGCATCTTGACTTTATGGGGTGATTAATTAGCCATTTAAGCTTCTTAATAGCCTGAGATACTTCTGATTGTCTGATTTTCATATACATGCATTTTCTTGCACTCTTAAATTGCCTCATAAAATTACACATGCAAAATGTAATATTTGTTATTTTGAAGGGGAGCTTGATAGCTTAGATATTTTATCATTCAGTAGTGTTTAAAATGCAATCAGAATAAAAGAGTGGTGGGTTAATCGCATGTCAGTCAGAGGACTGGATTTTCTCTCTGAAGATAGAGAATCCAGATCAGGACTGGTTCTGCAATCTGCCAGAGTAGGGAGAGATTTAAAAGGTGGAAGATTAAAGGCCTCCAACTCCAGCTTGAAAGAAGCTATATACGGTTATATTCTCTTTCAGGCTAAACTAAAAAGGTAGGCTCAGAGGATAAAACACATTTTTAATGGAGGTGGTTTCTTACTGCTGCTACATATCAGGCTGGAACAAGACAAGGAGCGAGGAATGCCTATTGGATTGAAATAGATGCAATTTAATCCAAGAGGGCTGGCTGGTAAGGCCAATGAACTTAGGGCATGGATTGGTACGTGGGGCTGGGATATTATAGCCGTTACAGAAACACGACTAAGGGAGGATCAGGATTGGCAGCTTAAAGTGTCAGGGTACAGGTGCTTCAGGAAGGACAGAGTGCAGCAAAGTGGAGAGGGGGAGTTGCAATTTTGATTAAGGGGAGTATCACAGCAGTAGTCAGAGATGAAATAACTCAGGGATCATCCAATGATGCTGGAGCAAAGAAATAAAGAGTTGGTGACATTATTGGCCTTGTGCGAGAGTCCCCCAAATAGTCAACAGGAATTAGAGGAACAAATATGCAAGGAGATTGCGGAGACTTGCAGGACAGATAGGGTTGTTGTAGTAGGGGACTTTAAGTTTCCTAACATAGACTGGGACTGCCATAGTTTTAAGGGCTTAGATGGGGGGAATTTGTTAAGTGTGTTCAGCAAAGTTTCCACAAACAGTATACAGAGGGTCCTACTTGGGAAGGGGCAAAACTTGATCTGCTCTTGGGAAATAGGGCAGGACAGGTGACGGAGGTGACAGTGGGGGAGCACTTTGGGACCAGTGCTCTATTCATTTAAAAATAGTTACGGAGAAGGGAAAACTAGTCCACAAGTTCACGTTCAAAATTGGGGCAAGGTGAATTTTCATGGAATTAGACAGGAGCTTGCAGTGGTTGAGTGGATTAGTTTATTTGCAGGCAAAGGGACCTCTGGAAAATGGGAGGCATTTAAAAGTATGATAGCTAGAATTCAAGGTTTATATGTTCCTGTGAGGGTGAAGGACAAGGTTGACACGAGTAGGGAAGCCTGGATAAAACAAACAAACAAACAAAAAAAAAAACAGATATTGAGGCTTTGACCAGAAAAAAAAAACAGGAGACATGGCTCAGGAACAGACAGCTGGGATGAAGGGAATCCCTGAAGTTATATGGGGGATACAGGAGTTTACTAAAGAAGGAAATCAGGATGGCAAAAAGGGGACACAAGGTAGCTTTGGCTGAGAAGATTAGGGTGAATCCAAAGAGATTATTTAAGCATATTAAAAGGAAAGATAATAACTAGAGAGAGAATAGGACCCCCGAAGGACCAAAGTGGACATGTATGTGTACAACTGCAGGAAATGGGCAAAGTCTTCAATGAATATTTCTCCTGTGTTTACAGTGGAGAAAGACATGATGACTTGGGAAGTCAATAGCAATATCTTGGGGACAGTCCATATCACAGTAGAAGTGGTGTTGGAAGTATTGGAATGTATGAAGGTGGATAAATCTCCTGATTCTGATCAGATATATCCAAGAATCCTGCAAGAGGCTAAGAAGAAATTGGAGGGGCCCTGGGTGATATATTTGCATCATTGTTAGCCACAGGAGAGGTCACAGAAGACTGGAGGGTAGTGAATGTTGTGCCCTTATTCAAGAAGGGCTGCAAAGAAAAAAAAACAAAACTGGGAATTATAGACCTGTAAGCTTAACATCTGTGGTAGATAAATTACTTAAATTCTGAGGGAGAAGATTATACATGCATTTAGAAAGATAACCTATAGTTAAGAGTAGTCAGCACGGCTTCATGTATGGGAGAACCAGCCTCACAAATTTGTTACAGTTTTTTGATGAAGTGACCAGGAAGGTGGTTGAGGGCAGGGTGGTAGAAGTAGTCAAAATGGATTTTACCAAGGCCTTCGATAAGGTTCCACATGATAGGCTGCTCTCAAAGGTTAGATTGCATGAAATCTAGGGAGAGTTGACAAATTGGATACACAAGTAGCTTGATGGTAGGAAGCAAAGAGTAATAGTGGAAGAATGCTTGTCAGATTGGAGGCCTGTGATGACTGGGGTGCCTCAGGGGTCAGTGCTGGGTCCATTGCTGTTTGTTATTGATATCAATGATTCGGATGAGAATGCACAGGGCATGATGAGTAAGTTTGCCAATGACATTAAAATGGGAAGTGGACAGTGAGGAAGGTTATCAAAAATTGCAGCAGTATCTTTATCAGCAGGGAAGTGGGCCAAGAAATAGCAAATGGAGTTTAATGTAGGGAGGGTGAGGTGTTGCATTTTGGAAAGTCAAATCAAGGTAGGAGTTTCATGGTGAACGGTACAGCCTTAAAGAGTGTAGTGGAACAAAAGGACCTTGGAGTTCAGGTGCACAGTTCTCTGAAAGTGGAGTCACAGATAAACAGGGCAGTGAAGGCGGCTTTCGTCACATTGGCCTTCATCAATCAGGGCATTGAGTATAGAACAAAAACAAAGTTGCTAGAAAAGCTCAGCAGGTCTGGCAGCATCTGTGAAGGAGTAAACAGAGTTAATATTTCAAGTCCAGTGACCCTTCCTCAGAAAGGTATACTCATTGAGCATTGAAGTTGAAAAGTTATGTTGCAATTGTACAGGACATGGGGAGGCTGCATTTGCAGTATGGTGTTCAGTTTTGGTCACCTTGTTCAGGAAGGATGTTATTAAAGTGGAAAAAGTACAGAGGAAATTTACAAGGATGTTGCCATGCCTCAAGGGACTGAGTTATAGAGACAGGTTGACAAGCTAGGACTTTTTTTTTTTAAAACGAGTGCAGCAGACTGAAGTAGGATCTAATCGAACTGTATAAGATCATGAGAGCCGTGGGTAGGGTGAATGCACTCGGTCTTTTTCTCAGGGTTGGGGAAATAGAGGTCTAGAGGGCATCAGTTTAAGGTAAGAGGGGAAAGAATACATGGGAACCTGACGGGTGACTATTTTTAAACAGAGGGTGGTACACACATGGAATGAGCTCACTGGAAGTGGTTGAGGCAGGTACGTTAACAACATTTTAAAGGCATTTGGTTGAATGGATAGGGAAGGTTCAGAAGGATTATGGAAGGGAAATAGGATTAGTGTGGATGGACATTTTGGTCGGCATGGGCCCGTTCAGGCTAAAGGGCCGGTCTCTGTGCTGTAGTGCTCCATGACTACGTGCTGCTCACTGTGTAATTAACGGAGATGGCTGCTATGTTACATGACAATTTTTTTTTACATGAATTTTTAAAATTGGACTTTTTCACTGGAGCAAACAAGGTCGAAGGGTGACCTTATGGGGGCTAATAAAAAATCTTGAGGGTCATGGATAAAAAGTGAATGGCAAGGGTCTTTTCCCAAGGGTGGGGGAGTTTAAAACATATTTTTACGGTGAGTGGAGAAACATTCAAAAAGGACAAGGAGCAAATTCAAAAAAAAAAAAAAGTGGTTCATGTGTGGAATCAACTACCAGACAAAGTAGTGGATGCAGGTACAGTTACAACATTTAAAAGACATTTGGATAAGCTCATGAATAGGAAATGTTTGAAGGGATATGGGCCAAAGGCAAACACATGGGACTGGTCTAGTTTGGGAACATGGTTTGTGTTGACTAGTTCAACTGAAGGGTCTGTTTCCAGGTTGTATTACTCTTCGACTCTAAGACTATCAACAAGCACGGTATTACAATATCTACGTATGAAATAAAAAGTGAGATAGGGCTGTTCAAGATGGTGATGCCCTCTAAAATTCAGAGTTGAAAATGTTAAAGATAGCCCTTGGAGGCATTATTATCATGGAATTTTGGGGATGGCAAGTTGCCCTTCTATAGCATGCAGTGTGGCTGATGCTAGCATTCCAGGAAGACTATGAAAACTAATCTTGCCTGGAATGCTGGCTCTCTAGTCTGCCTTTCAAAGGCTGCTTCCAGACATTTCTGAAACCTGGATATAGACTGGAGTATTCCAGTCTCCTTGAGGCAGACACATGTGGGTCTTAGTATAGGGTATTGAGAATTCAGCTCATAGGCAGGTAGCTCACCATTCCTTCTTCAAAAGGCAGTTAGTCTTGACAACACTCAAAAGGTTCTCATTGCCCATGTTCAAATGTTTTGAGCATGTACCATTTTCAAAAGGTGCTGCAGCTGCAATCAAATAAGTACTGGAGACAACAACTAGGGTTGCAGTGACATGACTGCAATACTGACAGGGGTACTATGCATGCACAAAATGTGCATATGCATGAAAAACAAACAAGATGTGTTTAGGGAACAACAGCACGTGCATATACTCTTGACATTGAGTGGCATGTTGCTAAGTCAGCTAACAATCAAATGATTAAAATTTGCACTGTCACCACATGGCAATCTAGATGTGGCACCAGTGTCTCAACCCAACTTCAAACTTACTCATGCATTTGAGTTTTGTTGTGGTGTACCTGATGTCATTTGAAATCAATGGTGCTGTCAATGGATGCCCTCTGGTCTTGGCTCATTAACATCATTGTTACGACGAGAAGCAAACCTTCAAGGGGATGACCACTAACCTCCTACACCTTGTATAATTCAGAAGTATAAATGACATGTTTGTGGTATCTGCAGCTGCCAAGGATTTCTTTACACAATTGAAATAAACACTATTCTGCTCTTGAATGCATCACTTAAATGCAGGAATCAAATAAGCTCCTTTTACTTGATTATTATTTAAGCCTGCCAATAGGTTCTGAACTATTCACTGAAAATCTACATTTACTGGTCAATATATACACTTCAACATCAACTTTAGGGCATTAGCTATCTGGTCATGGTGTAAGCTTGATTAGGAAATTGGGCATATCAAAACTATTGTGTAATAACAGATACTCTGAACAATTTCTGTTTAATTCATTCACAGGATTTCCACATCACTGGCAAGGCCAGCATGCATTACCTGCAGGCATGGAGTCACATATAAGCCAGATCAGGTAGGGACAGCAGCTTTCTCCTCTAAAGGACATGAGTGAACCATATACATTGTGACAATTGGCAAATGATTTTGTTAACGTAAGACTGAATTCCAGAACTTTCGTTTTAAAAAAAGAATGAAATTCAAATCCGGATATCTGTCACAGCAGAATTTGAAACCAAATCCCCAAACGACCACCTGAGTCTGTAGATTAATAGTCTAGCAACAGTACCGTTAGATGATAGAACACACAGTGTGGAGCTGGAAGAACACAGCAGGCCAGGCAGCATCAGAGGAGCACGCAAGTTGATGTTTCGGATCGGGGTCCTTCTTCAGGCCATTGCTTTCACCCCTGAATAACACAAACTCACAAAAGGGATGTGTGTTCACTACATTTGAACCTAAGCAGTGCCCAATCCACCTCAGGTTACCCTGGAAGGGAAGGTGTCTCAAAAATTTTAAGTGTAGCTAGCTGTCTCATTCTATTATACAGTAAACTTAAGTGTGGTTTTCTTCACTAACAGAATGAGGTCATCAACCCAAAAAAAATTGCCAATCAGAAAGTATGAAACATGACTAATGTGATGGAATTCAGTGCCAGTTTGATGCCTGGAATTGAGGTCAGACATCCCAAAGACTGTAAACCACAAACATTCTCACAGAATCACTACAGAGTGGAAACAGGCCCTTCGGGCCAACAAGTCCCCACCGAACCTCAGAGCATCCTACCCAGACCCATTCCCCTGTAGCCCACCTAATCTACACATCCCTGAACACAATGGGCAATTTAACATTGCCAATTCATCTAACCTGCACATTTTTGGACTTTGGGAGGAAACCCATGCCGACATGGGGAGAATGTGCAAACTCCACACAGACAGACAGTCACCCAAAGGTGGAATTGAACCCAGGTCCCTGGTACTGTGAGGCAGCTGTGCCAACCACTGTGCCACCAAGCTGAGATGATTGACCCTCCATCACATGCCTGGAGATGGGTTAATCATTGTTTAGACTTCTAATTCTGATTATGAAGATAAATATTGGCTAACTTTTATCTCTATTAATTCCAAGCTTGTAGTTCAGTTTATCAATCAGATACTCACATTTATCTATTAAAACTTGAATTCCTTTAAAAGGGAAAAATATATTCTATTTGCAGCAGGAAGTCTGCTCCACTTATGCTTAAACAACCCAAACTTGAAGGCCCCAGACCAATTAGAATCGACCAGCCTGATCTAAGAATTATAATTGACAGTTAACTACTCTTGCTGCATCTATGCCAGTGATGGTCCAACCAAACAGTACCCTCTTCTCATGCTGTTCTGTTTAAGAAAAGTGCTTTTCTTTCCCCCTTGTATCCTAGTTCTGATGAAATCAAGGTGAAGTTTCAACTTTTGCCTTTTTAGAAATAAATTCAATACTCCTAAGCAATTATTAGTAATTTTTTCCCACCTGAGCCTTCCACTCTGAAAAATAACACTCTCAATCCAAAAGATTTAAAATTAGTGTGTTAACATTAGGCAATTGAAATAAACCAAAACAAAATGCTTACAACATTGTTAACAAATTTTTATTTTGCATTCATATCAGCAAATATGCATGGTGAATAATTGCTACAAACTGCAATAATATGTTTGAATACAAGAACAATGATGACTGGGTTTAGAAATAACAAGCATTATGATCTGTTATTTACAAAAATAAGTTAGCTATGGATCTGGAAAAGCTGCCAGCAATGTCTGTGAAACCGCTGTGGAAATCAAGGATTAAAATGATATAACAAATTCAAAGCTTAGTTTATTGCCTTCAAATAACTAGTGGGAGCCAGTTCTTGAAAACTTTAACATTTGCATGGGCCATTTTAGGGCATTTTAGGAGGTGGCCATGTCTTCTGTGACAATTCACCCATGCCCTTGTGATCTTTGTAGCAGCAGCAATGGAGATAGCAATTTGGGGGAGTTGACTATCTCTATCACAAATCACTGACAGCAAAGAATTTGTCAGAATGGCAATTCCCATAATTACACAGAAACAAAATAGCAGCTTGTTGCTCATATGTCTTTGTTCAGTGACATTAAATAGGCAACTATTCAGTTAGTGTCTACTTTGCATGCAGACTGGACATTGCACTGTGGGCAATGGATTAGCAACTCTGCTTGGAGCACAGCTCATGCTCCGAATGAAGAAATAGGCTCTGGTGCAAACTGCCGTCGTAACTGCCAGGAGGTCAAAGAGAAATAGCTTTTGAGAACTGAGGAGATGGTTTATAAGGAAAGCAACATTCTGGAGTGTGTCATGCAGGGTGGGGGACAGTGACTCCTTTAATTGTTGGAATTAGTCATGGAGCAATGCACAAGGGGGAAGCGTGTCTCTGTGAGCAAATTTTTTTTAAAAAAGGGTGAAATGTTGGATAAAGAAAAATTGAACTCAGCAAACAAAAAAGGACAATGATTTTTATTTCATCTTTCATGGGATGTGGGTATTGATGGCCATCATCCTTGGAAGTGTGCACTGTGCCACATTCTTGAATTGCTACCCTACAAGTGCAGAATGCTGGCTAGAAAGGGAGATCCAGGATTTTGACCCAGTGACAGTAAAGCAATGATATCATACAGCACACTGTTTTAACCGGCACCTTTGACGAATTGGCAAAAATTACCACATGCTGGAAGTTTACCTCAAACACCATAAGTTGACTATTATCACAATCTCCAATGCCAGAGTGGTCAATTGATGGTGCAAATGAGAAGGATCTCTGCCAGTTTCAAGGCAAAGCTCATTATTTGGATGATCTATGCTATAAATAAAAGTGATGTGTACATCCTCTGCGTTAAATTTCTATTTCTGTTTGTTTTCACATTGATTATGTGGAACTCTAGACCAACTGAATACACTCCAAGTGCCTTAGATGTTGGTTAATGAAAACTTTACTATAGTTCCAAGTCAGGATAATGTATGGTCTGACAGTGAATTTCCAGGTGATGGTATGAAGTCCTGTCAACCAAAGCTTTGAGGCAGCAGTCAAAAGATACTCAAATTACTGCAGTCCATCTTGTATATGGTGCACACTACTACCACTGTGTTACAAAGCGGAAGGAGTGAAATTTAAAAGCAATGGAATGGAGTGTCAATCAAAATCAACTCCATTCTCCCAGATGGCGTTCAGCTCTCAAGTGTTGTTGGAGCTGCGCTCATCCAGACAAGTGCAGAGTATTTCACCTGATTCCTTATTTGTCACATCTACAGCAGAGAGTTTGAGAAGTCAGGAAATGGGTTCCTCACTTCAGAACTCCCAGGGTCTTAATAGCTAGGAGGTAATTCAATCCGTGCTATGTCTTTTAGTGTGATTGGGCAAATGCAACATAATTGGCTAAATGTGAGGTTATCCACTTTGGCAGCAAAAAAAAAAAAAAAAGGAAGGCAGATTATTGTCTGAATGGTAGCAGTTTAAGAAAAGATGAGGTGCAACAAGATCTGGGTATCATGGTGAAACAGTCGCTGAAGGTTGGCGTGCAGGTGCAGCCAACAGCATGCTGGCCTTCATAGTGAGAAGATGACAGTGTCAGAATAAGGAGGTCTTGCTGCAGTTACACAGGACCTTGTTGAAGCCACACCTTGGGTATTGTGTGCAGTTTGAGTGCAGTTTGGGTATTGTGTGCAGTTAGTCTGAGGAAGGGGATTCTTGCTATTGAGGGAGTCCAAAAAGGTTCACTAGACTGATTCCCAGGATGGCAGGACTGACATGAACAAAGACTGGATCGACTGGGCTTGTACTCACTGGAATTTAGATGTGGGGGATCTCAAACAAAGTCCCATTGGCAGTGGACAGGCAAGATGCGGGAAGAATGTTCCTGATGTTGGCAAGTCCAGAGCTAGGGATCACAGTCTAGGGGGGAAAAATATTCAGGACTGAGATGGGGAAGAACTTCTTCACTCAGACTTGGGAACCTGTTGTTTCAAAACCTACCCAAGAGTAAGTCTGGATGGTTTTATTGATGGAGATCAAAAGAAGCCTAGACTGTTGGACTAAAGATACAAAGTTTTTAGACTAGAAGACAAAGGCAGTCTGATTTTGTAATCCTTCAATTTGAGTCTATCAAAGTCCCAGAAAGTTACCTTCAGCAAACATGGTAACTAGTTTGTCCACAGCAAGCTCCCACAAAGCCATATGACAACAATTTAGACAGATTGGCAGTTAAATATTGGCCAGCAGAAGAAATCAGTTTGCTAAATTAATATAACAAGGCATAGAGCTGGATGAACACAGCAAGCCAGGCAGCTTCAGATGAAGAAGGGCCCAGACCCAAAATGTCAACTTTCCTGCTCCTCTGATGCTGCCTGGCCTGCTGTGTTCATCCAGCTCTACACCTTGTTATCTCAGATTCTCCAGCATTGGCAATTCCTACTATTACTCAGTTTTCTAAATTGTCTGCTTTCAGTGGCTGAGGAAATCCTCCCAGACTGTGTGAATTTAGATCTTCCAGATGGACCTTTGGAACAAAGTGGAATTCATAGTCGTCAGGGCCACATGGGCACACATGAGATTTGTGGCAGAATCCAACAAGATGTCCAGTGAGGCCAATCTTGACATCAGGATTATTGTACTCCATCTATTATGCTTTTGACAAGCAACAAGTTGACTTTCGAGGCAGCAGCAGCTTAACAGGAATGATTGCTTAATAAGCACCTTGTTGACAACTCAATTCATATAAATAACATTCAGCTTTTTTTAACCAAATGTGCCAGACAAGCTACAACATTAAGAAAACAATATGGAAATCAGTGCATGTACCTGGAAAATTCAACATGCTGCTTACTCTGAAGGATTTCCATGTTGGACATCAACCATTATCTCACTACCTGCTCCATGGGCACTAACCCCACACACCTGCATCCACAATCATTGTTGTCCAATAGAAGGCAGCCTCGAAGAACCTTCATGGTCTGATCCACTAACAGGATGGGTTCTGCTCTTCAATGCTGCACATTTGTCTGGAGCAGCAACTTTTATCATAATGCTGCATCGAGGACACTGCATACTCAGGGACCCAGCTCATGGACAGGACCAGGCTGCATCTTTGGACTCTGCTCAGTTTACAGTACTGACTCAGACTACTTGCATGTTCACAGCATCTCTGTCTTGCACTGCCTTTTGACCCCCTCAGCCAGAAGTACTAGACTCATTATTTCTGTCTTGTATCTGCACTAAGCAGCAAGACAATGTGAGGACATCAGCAGGTCTCAGTCAAGTGGGAAAAGCCTTCGGTCAAGGGGTCCCAGCCAAGTAATTCGACCCCAGCATCCTATGCCAGCCAAGGAGCTTGGAATTGGTCAGTCAGGAACTTGGAGTGAGCACAGCCAGGTTCCTCTCCATACAAAAATGAGTGAGCAGCTAAATGTCAGGCAGCTCACCTCCCATCCTGACTTTATCTGCTCTATAGAGTGCAGTTTTCCTTATGAACTGACAGAAAGGGGTATTAAGGGATATGCACGTGTGTAGTACAGCTGTACATTTTGGGCAAAAGGGGACATGTCCAGAATGAAAATTAGGCACTCTCAGGATCATGCAAGCTAAGTGGTGTCAGGAGATGAGGTGGATTGCATCAAGCAAGTTAAGAGTGATAGAATGTGAGTCATGTGGGGAAGTAGGTGAAGTAGCAGAGAGAAGTTTGTGGCACATGCTTTGGCCGAGTGGAGGTGGTCATTCACCCTCTTGCTACACTGCTGGGCATTCCTTCAGACACAGGAAGCTTGGGTTAGTATTAGGGACTGCACTGACCCGGTTGGCAACCTCTGACCAAGCAGGGGTGGTCTGACATCTTGGCTTCCACTGCTGGCCCAGGGCAAAGAGGAAGTTGTGCTTCTACATCATCCATATGCAGAAAGCAGGGTGCCAAGTTACTCCTGTCTGCCATTTCCCAGACTAACATAGTGGAACTATGCAGTCCTGTATGCAGGGGCAAGGGCAGCATGGAAAGTACAGTATACAATTCTAAGCTATTGCCAATATTTATGAATGATGGATCATCACCATACTCACTTCACAGGAACAGTAAAACCCCAAAAAAAATACTCCCATACAAGTAGCGTAATTCAGGTGGTTGGGAAGTACAAATTAGAATGTGCTCCCCAGATCTCTTGCTTAAAAACTCTCTTTCAATTGCCATGCAATGATTTCCTATTTTCTTTCAAGTTAACTATTTCAAATCACACGAGTTGCATATATAGTATTCCAGTTCATGGTTATGACTCATTTCTACCTGAACAATTGAACCATACATCAGTATACTGCAGCACAACAGGATAATATTTGTGCCAGCTTGCCGGATTACTCAGTTCTACTTCCTGGCTTTTCCCCCCCTATAGCCTTGCATTTTGTTTTTTTTTTAAATGCACATGGTCATTTCCATGCAAAAATTACTGTTTAATACATTTCCACCCATCTTATAGGCAGTGTGTTCCAGATCAGTACAACTTGCTGCATAAAGTCATTTCACTTTAGTCTCTCTGTTCTTTGCCAATTATGTTCTTTGGTTGCAAATTCTCCTGCCAAAGAGTTTTCATTTGCTCTTAAAAACCCTTTTTAACCTTCAAACAACTTTAATAAATCTCCTGTAAAACTTTTCTGCTCTAAAAGGAATGTTATAAAAGCATGACTAAATTCAAAACACAGTCTAAAGCACCAAATATTTTTTTCAAATTCAGCCTGTACTCCTATATGGTCAAATTCAGCAGCAGACTACAACCATCAGGTTCTCACATCAGCAACAAGATAACTGCCCAGTAAATTAGTTTGCTGTTTTTCTGATGATCAAAAGGATAGCAGGACCACATATCAAGACAGCAAGAGAACTTTCTACTCTTTTTCCATGTCAGGAGATATTTTACTTACCTAAATGATGAGATAGCATCAGAGTTCCACATCTTTTCAAAGAGCAAGCAGTTTGACAGTACTAAGTCCCACAGTATCGTGACAATTTGTAAACCAGGTACATTTTACCCAGATTTGGAGAGGGGTTTGAATTCCTGACCTAATTCAGAAGACAGACAACTCACATCTCAAACAGGCTAAGAGTCACAGCAAAAATCAGAAGCTGCTGCTGTCAAAGTTCAGCAGGTTGGCAGTGTCTATGGGATGAGAGCAGAGTTAACAGTGAATCTGGTGACTCCATCACCAAACTCTAAATATTAACTCTGCTTTCATCCCACAGACGCTGCCAGACCTGCTGAGTTTCATCAGAAACTTTGTTTTTGTTTCAGATCTCTGCAGATTTTTGTTTCATATAATGGTCAATATCATAGAAATTACACACTGATATCAATGTACATGAATTCTCCAAAAAAATTCTCTGGCCTTAGAACTCATTTGAGTTTTCCCTTTTCTGATGTTTCACATCAATTATGATCTTTCCATTAGTTGTACCTTCAGCTGCCCGTGGCTCTAAGATGTGCAAACTTGTTTCCTGAAATTCTGTAGTCAGCTTTGAAATGCTACTCAAACCCAAGTGCTTTTACTTCTTGTTTGATCACCTGTCTTAGCAATTTCTTCAACTCGATGTCACATTTTATTTGCTGTGAAGGATGTGGACATTTCGTTACCTTAACGGTCTGAGACAAATGCAGATTTATTTCTTGTTAATTTAAAAGGAGAAACTTCTTTACTCAATATTTGGAACGTGGTGAATGGGAGAGGAATGGAGGCAGATTCCAGGACAGTTTCAAAATAGCTGAATGTGTATTTGGAAGTGATAAATTTAGAGGGCTATGGAGATAGGGCTAGAAAATTGGGCTAGCTGGGGAGCTTTTTTGGGACCTGGTACAGACATGGGTCAAATAGCCTCATGTACTGTAAAATTCAGAGTTTAAACGTCATACAATGGTTCCATTAGAAAGATAGCTGAATTTATGCAAACATCGACGTGGGAATATTATACAGTAAAAATCCAGGCCAACACTTTGCAAAATGGAAGAGCATAAAATTGATAAGTGGGTTATGATTAGTTTTGAGTAGGGTCATTTATCATCTCAATACTGCCAACAAGTGCTTATTTTGGTACTTGTAGTAAAGTTTTCAAAAGGAAGAAAATCTGAGTATAGGGAGTAGGTTTTACAGTAAAGTCTGTGAAATGAGCTTTTGCTGTTACTGTGTCCTCAAAATTTACATCTGTAGGCCAAGAAATCACATTGCAAATGATCATTAACAGGTGGGCAGTGTTTAAATATTTTACTATTGCAGCAAAGACAGGTTGCCAAGCTTATACTAATTTCATGAAGGCATTAGAGACAAGGGAAATGCGCAGATATTTATAGTGTAATTTTTTTCTATTAAACACAACACCAATTGACTGAGTATGCATCAAGTTGAATCAAAATAATCTGAAAGCCAAACACGAAAAGCAGCAGCTTAAATCATTTGAACAGTTGCCTTGAGTATTAGATCAATGATGCCAAGCTCTCAAATTTTCAAACATAAAATTGTGTTAAATACCTGACTTCAGTATTAATCTTAGCAATTGTTATGCTGTTTCAGTGTTTGCCATTAATTCACAAGATACAAATGTTACTAGCATTGTTAGTATTTATTGCAAATCCCGATACAACTGAATTGTTTGTTAGGTGATATTAGCAAGCAGTTGAGAGAAACCATTTTGTTGTGTGTTGCAATTTAACCAGAGCAGGAGAGGATAGCAGATTTGTTTCTCTGTAGGGCATCAATGAAACAGATGGGTTTTGCAGTAATCTGGGGTTTCAAGATCATTAGATGTGTTAGCTTTTCATTCAAGTTTTATTTAACTAAATTTTAATTCCCCATGATTCGTTAGCATTTCTACTAATGCCTCCAGATTACTGTATACTTTTGGATTTCTAGTTCAATAACCAACATTATGTTAATACACCACCTTAGAAGATGGGTTATATTTGCTTAAAATTTTCTACAAACATATTAGCTGCTATAGTCCTCACCAACAGTTGTGACCGTGATCCTGAAAATTGTGACTTGAAGTGAAACAACTTCAAATCAATTGTAAATTCCCATGGCCAATCAATATTAACGTCAGAGTTAGGTTGTTTCTCCCCCCACATACAATATGTACAAGTTAATGGTGTACCATACATTTGCAGAACCATGCATTCATAATTGAAGTAACTAACAAGATAAATCACTGAATACAAGGTAAATATTGTGTTGAATAAATCAAATACATTACAGGTCTAGAAAGAGCAGGCAAACAGGACTAGTCGGATAGCTGTTCAACGAGTGTACTGGGCATCATCAGCTAAATGGTTTCTTGTTTTTACAATCAGGTGACAAGCAGTGAACCAGCTTCTGTTTCCAAACTGGTCAGTTGATCACAATAAATGAAAGTACTTTTTAAAACCCTGAAGCTCAGACCAATTAAAAATGCATGTTAACTAAATGTTACGATAGCAATAACGGGTCCATCACAAGGCTTTGAATTCCAAAAGTATTACTTGTCAACCCTGAAACAAACACTAATTCAAAACCAAGCTTACTACCCATAGTCTATCACTGGGACCCTCACAAACACAAAAGTACAGTTACTAAAGTTTAAAAGGGGATAATGTCTGGTACAAAAGGAAGATAAAAGAACATACAGCTTCAAGACCTTTGGGTATCCTTGGATGTGTAAGGTTTCAACTTCAGACCATGATTAGTTTGATGTTATGACTATAACAAGAGGAAATCAAGCTGGTAATCAAGCACCACTACTCCACCATTTATAAGTGTATTGATTCAAATCACCAAAGTGACCATTCAATTCCCTTCTGTACTAATGTCCAGAATCAGGGGACTTTCACCAGGATTGTTCAATTAAAAAAGATGATCAGTTTATTATAACATTGGTCTTATTCTTAAGAGGTGGCCACCATTGCTTGACATCTAAAGTCAAATCTGAATTATAAACTTTGTTGCCTTAATTCCAAAGACAGGCATACTCACAAAACAGTGAAGACAATATTATCTGCAGAGATTATTTATTTTAGAGACAAAAAAAATCAAGTTGACAAAAGTACTGAAAACAAGGAATTGAATGCAATGGTTTCTCATGATCTACCAGGTTTCCTGGCATTAAATCAATTTATTGACAAGCCACAGATTAACTAAAAGATCTTCAGTTTGGAATGAAGTCAAGCTGGATCAGACCGTCTTCAGATAAAGAATCCGTTTGTTTAGTTTTACCGGGTTTACAAGACAAGCAGAAGTATTGATATTTGTAAATGTCAGCTTCACAAACATCCATTGAAAGGAAGAGAGGGGAAGAGACTTGCAGCTGTTGAGATTTCTTACTGACCACTTAGGTATAATGAACGGAGGGGCGTGGAGTGGGAGTGATGGTGAGGAAACCAGTCTCCAAAGGTTTGCTAAATAATTAACAGACATCACCACAGTCTTTTCAAAACCAGGTTTCCCAATAATGAAATGCCAGCTCTTACCTCCAATGATTTGTTTGCCTTTTTTTCATGAGCAACTTCACTTTCCACAAACAGCATGTTAACCACAGCAAACGTTATTTTGTTGACTTCACTTTCAGGAAACCACATGTTTAATTCTTTCACTCTAGAAAGTGTTTGAATGGTTCCACTTCATCCAGCTTATGTAGTTCATAATTACAAGTACATATTTTGATATATTTGGAATTTTGAACCATCAGCAGCAAGAAATATTGCAGTTCCATTTTCAATTTCTTGATTTTTTTTTGTTGAGATTTGGGATCTCCTTAAATCTGTGTTAACTCAGCATTCTATACATGGTATAACAAGGTGTAGAGCTGGATGAACACAGCAGGCCAAGCAGCATCAGAGGAGCAGGAAGGCT
>JAHRHZ010000031.1:880281-945109 GCA_024137785.1 Ginglymostoma cirratum
GTTCATCCAGGTATACACCTTGTTATCTCAGATTCTCCAGCATCTGCAGTTCCTACTACCTCTCGTTCTATATATGGTATTTCCTGTATAGTATGAGACCAAACCTAACTGTCACATTCATAACTAGCCTTCTGAAAATGTAAACAAATCTTTATTTTAAAACAGGAGTCATAAGGATCAATGTCATGACCATCACCATCCAACTCCATTGTCAACGTGGCACAAAAAAAAGTATTGGTCTTAGATGGAATCAAAGCTTTCAAATGGAAGTGGGAAAGGGGACAATGGAGTTGGACGGTGAGAGTCATGACATTGATCCTATGGCTTCTTTGAAAACAGAGATTTATTTACATTTTCACAAGGCTAGTTATGAATATGACTCATGAGTAGCTGTCCCATAACCACTGGCCAAGAAGGGTGAGACAGGTGATTGAAATAGCATTTATGGCCAGCCCCCAAACTAACTGTATTAACAGGAACATGAAGGGAAGAAGGGGCAAGAAAATCCAAGGATTTGAGTCACACAATCTCCTTCAGGGAAGATCAGGAATTG
Organism: Ginglymostoma cirratum; assembly: GCA_024137785.1. Lineage (NCBI taxonomy): Eukaryota > Metazoa > Chordata > Chondrichthyes > Orectolobiformes > Ginglymostomatidae > Ginglymostoma > Ginglymostoma cirratum. The sequence goes on from JAHRHZ010000031.1 coordinate 880,835, forward strand.
TTGTACATTGGCCTGAGGGAAGAACAAAGACAAGCAATCCTGAAACCACTAAAGACTACCAGAGGCCACTACAGAAGGATGTAGGACCACTAGGATGTTTAAGGTGCACCGCCTCTATGGGTCCAATCTACAGAACAGCTGAAGCATCCTCATCTGTCATGGGTTGTATATTTCTTTTTACTTATTTAACGTTTCATATTTACACTTCTGAATAAATTCTCAAAAACACAATAAATCAGGGACTGCCCATTAGGTAACAATGCTTATGAACACCCTCCCTCCACCAAAATCAACACTTTCCCAGTCAGACCTCTAATTAGGTGCTCTTCCTTATTAGATATGAGAAAGAGCATTGTCCAGTGTGATCAATTCTGCAGCGTAAAATTGATCTTCCCAGCTCCTCCAATGAGATAGCAGATTGATAGGTTATACTAACAAATTCACTGCAACCAGGTATTCTAATTGTAGTGTTGTTTCACCTCCAACATGTGGTTGCTTCTCAATGGTGTAAATCATGCGAGCAAGAACCTTTTCATGCTTTCCATGGGGTTGACTGGCTGGGTAAATACTAATTTCAGATCAGATTATTTTTTGTTAATCATGTTGGTTTTGCAAGTCTTGGCCAACATATGTCGGTCAAGTGATGCCTCTCCCAATTTCAGTGTTTGATCCCTTTCTGAAACCATTCCAGACCAATGAAGTCCAAAATATTTAATCAGTTGATTAAATACAAACAATCATGCATATCTACATTATTGCGACATTGTGCTGTACGACTTTTTGATTTCACAATTAGAAGCCAGGTCTGGTCATGTAATTCCACCCTCAAATTCTGTATAAAATCTCTGCCATATATTCCTCCGTAAGGTTCAGTCACATTGGCTACCCAAGCCCTTCAAACACCTTTAGATGCATTTTCATTATTCTTTGCCTGAATTTCTAATGATTCATGTCAATAGGCTTTCTATAATTAGTGGATGCCAATCTGCAATGATAATGGCTATTATTTTGAAAACCCTTCAAGATGATTCAACCCAGCCTGTTCAAAAACTACATCCAATTTTATTTTCTCTTTGAAGTTAATGGAAGTTAACAAATAAAACTCAAAATAATTGGCCATAAGCACTAATATTTGCCCTTGTCCTTAAAATCTTCAATATAATTGTGTTCATATGAAGCTATACTAAACAGCAGTAAAACTAATCAAATAGGAAAGCAATAGGCAAATATGTGCATGACATCAAATCCAATCTCCAATAACACTTCCATTGCATTTAACATATTGCATGACACAAATGGGGGATCCAGCGGGGTGGGGAGGGTTGGGTGGTAAGAAGTGTTCAAGACAAAGTCTCAGCTCAGAGTTGGGTATTGAGTTGGATTGGGATCATGTGGGTCGGTTGAGCTCGTGTTGGGTCAGGTCAGGAGCATGAGCACATTCTGGCCTGGGGGACAGAACGGATGTCATGTTGGTGGGTTGATTGTCAGTTTGGTCAGTTGGGGGTTCATTCAAATGTCACTTGGGGCTTGGAATTGGTTTATAAACCCTTAACTTCTGAGCACCTATTAAGCTTAAGTGAGTCAGAACAGAGTTCTGGTTTATTAAAGAGAAAACATTTTTAGAGGATACCAGATGTGGGTCAACTGCCAATATCTCAGGCAATTCCCACAGTATCTATTTAATGTCTTTTCTGCATGATACCACCATGGAACTTCAATCTCACTGCAGAAACAACGATCTGACCATTTGTACATCTAAGCCACAATATAGAAATCCACACTGAACAACTTCAGAAAATCCTTTAATAGCCAATTGAAAAGTTACTCCAATAGGCTACAATTAAAGGCAGTTTCCAATGAAAGTGATGAGTGTCTTGCAGGCTTGCACATTTCTTTGGCACTGAAGATTAAAGACCACCTTGAGTCAAAGTAATTGCTGCTTGAGCATTCCATCTCATTACTGTGCTTTCAGATAGTAAATAGCTCTTCTAATGTGCTTAAAGAAAAATAAGTAACTGATTATTGCACAGAGATAAATGGATACTGCAAACAAGGCAATCTTGTAACAGAGCTGCAGTACATAATTACTGCTTTCATTAAAATAACAAACTTTGAAGTGATAAATCACAATCCATTAATAAATTGTTTGATTGCAGAGCAATGCAGAATAATTTGAATGATTTAACTGATTTTTTGGTGGAAGCATAAAATTTCCATCTTCTTTCGTGTCCCTGATCATCTCATATAACACTTGCCACAGCTGAGAAAAATGGGTCATCTAACTGCTCTCAGGCTTCCTGCGATGCTTGGAAATGTGCTGACACCGTATGAAGCACTGTCTTTGATTTTTTTTTCCCACATCTGAGATCAGATTTCTCTCGACGCTAATTTTAGCAACAAACATACCTTGGTCTAAAAAACTTTTCCGTTTTGTTTTCTTCCTAACATTTCCATTACAACTAATGATTAGAGAAGAGAATATCCACTCTATTTTTTGACAACATACTTTGACTATAATCAGGAGCTACTGATAAACAAACAAGCCACATCAAATGCTGAAATACATAACCAGACAGCATGGTGGCACAATGGTTGGCACCACTGCCTCACAGCATCAGGGACCCAGTTTCAATTCCAGCTTTGGGCAACTCAGTGTCTGTGTGGGTTTTCACTGGGTGCTTCGATTTCCTCCCACAGTCCAAAGATGTGCAGGTTAGGTGGTTATGCAAAATTGCCCCATAGTGAATAAGCCATGGGGAATACAGGGTTACAGGGATGGGATGAATCTGGGTGGGATGGTCTTCAGAGAGTTGCTGTGGACTTGTTGGGCCAAACGGCCTCGTTCCACACTGGAGCAATTCTATGATTCTTAGTAGCAGCACTGCTGAGATCCAGATCTCAGTTGAACCTGGTGGAAAATCAAACTTACCAATTTGTTCCACTTAATACACAAATGAAAATAATGAAAATGAGGAAGAGTCAAGATGTTTCATTGACATATCTCAATTATTTACAAACTAGTACAGCCAGCACAGATCAGTCACTGGAGAACATTCATCACTTTGTAGTCTTATCTAAACTATTTCAGTGGCTGAGGCTACTATCCAAGTCAGTCAGGGTAGACAACCTTCTCAATTTATTCAGTAACTAGGAGGTTTAGACTATCTGTAGCACTGCAACTCAGGAGCAAAATTAATTAGTTTATTTTTGGATTCCGGTGGTCTTTTCCCACACTGATTTTTTTCCTGCTGACGTGTCCAGGAGGTCCTGTTCTTGCCTCTTTGGTTTGAAATGCAAGAATCAGTCTCATTGGTGATTTTTTTTTTGAAAAAAAAAACTGAATTCACAGTGCATTGAAATTGCTGGCTCGATCAGCAATTACCACCCATCACTAGTTGCTCTGAACAAAGTTGTAGTGAGATGCCTTCAATAGAGCAGACCATGGTATGGAGGGATATGTTTTCCAACAGCACTGAACACTTACAAAAAGTGACGATGTTTTAATTTGACTTTCAGATCACTTCTTTCCACAATACCTAAACACCAATCCTCACTCTAAATAGCCCCACTAGCAACTGGTCATCTACAGGGGAACCAAATTTATCAACTGGGCAATTCTATTTAGAAAATATGGTCAATTGTCATTTCAAATGACCTCAGTCAGTCTTAAGTACTGAAATAATCCCTTCAGTCTAATTTGTCCATGCCAACCAGATATCCTAAATTAACCTAGTCCCATTTGCCAGCATTTGTCCCCATATGCCTCAATACCTTTCCTATTCATATACACATGTAGCTGCCTTTTAAAGGGTGTAATTGTATCAGCCTCCATTTCCTCTGGCACCTCATTCCATACATGCACCACCCTCTGCTTGAAAAAGTTGCCTTTTTAAATCTTTTCCCTCTCACCTTAAACCTATATCCTCTGGTTTTGGACTCCCCACCCTGGAGGAAAGACTTTGTCTCTTCACCCTATCCATGTCCCTCCTGATATAATAAACCTCTGTAAGGTCACCCTCAGCCTCTGATGCTCCAGGGAAGATAGCCCCAGCCTATTCAGTGTCTCCCTGAAGTACAAACCCACCAACCCTGGCAACATTCTTGTGAAATTTTAAAGGGTCCATAAAAGATTTACAACATCCTTTCTATTTCGGGTAGACCAGAATTACACACAGTATTCCAAAAGTGGCCTAATTTCCTGTACAGCTGCAACATGACCTCCCAATTCTTATACTGAATGCACTGATTAATAAGCATACCAAATGTCTTCCTTACCACCCTATCTACCTGGTACTCCACATGCAAGGAACTATGGACTTGCATTCCAAGGTCTCTTTGTTCAGCAATTCCCCAGGACGTTTGCATTAAGTGCAAACTTCCTGCTGTGATTTACCTTTCCAAAATGCAGCACCTCACATTTATGTAAATTAAACTCCTCAGCCCATCTGATCAAGGTCCTGTTGTCCTCTGAGCTTACTTTCTTCGCTGTCCACTACACCAATTTTGGCGTCATCTGCAAACTTAATAACCATACCTTTTTTCTTCACATATCCAATTCAGTTATGTAAATGACAAAAAGCAGTGAACCCAGCAGTGGCAGCACATTGCTGGTCACAGGCCGCCAGTCTGAAAAATCAACCTTCCACCACCTTGTCTCCTGCCTTCGAGCCAGTTCTGTATCTAAATGGCAACACTAGCAAATTTCAACATGGCATCCATACACAAAATAAAGTCTTCATTATTCTCAATGTTACAGAGTGGAGTTTCCCAATTCTAACTCATCCGTGGATCAGAAATTGGCTAGCTGGAAGACAGAGGGTGGTGGTTGATGGGAAATGTTCATCCTGGAGTTCAGTTACTAGTGGTGTACTGCAAGGATCTGTTTTGGGGCCACTGCTGTTTGTCATTTTTATAAATGACCTGGATGAGGGCATAGAAGGATGGGTTAGTAAATTTGCAGATGACACTAAAGTCAGTGGAGTTGTGGATAGTGCAGAAGGATGTTGCAGGTTACAGAGAGACATAGATAAGCTGCAGAGCTGGGCTGAGAGGTGGCAAATGGAGTTTAATGCGGAAAAGTGTGAGGTGATTCACTTTGGAAGGAGTAACAGGAATACAGAGTACTGGGCTAATGGTAAGATTCTCGGTAGTGTGGACGAGCAGAGACATCTCAGTGTCCATGTGCATAGATCCCTGAAAGTTGCCACCCAGGTTGATAGGGTTGTTAAGAAGGCATACGGTGTGTTAGGTTTTATTGGTAGAGGGATTGAGTTTCAGAGCCGTGAGGTCATGTTGCAGCTGTACAAAACTCTGGTGAGGCCGCACTTGGAGTATTGCGTACAGTTCTGGTCGCCGCATTATAGGAAGGATGTGGAAGCATTGGAAAGGGTGCAGAGGAGATTTACCAGGATGTTGCCTGGTATGGAGGGAAGGTCTTATGAGGAAAGGCTGAGGGACTTGAGGCTGTTTTCATTGGAGAGAAGAAGGTTAAGAGGTGACTTAATAGAGACATACAAGATGATCAGAGGATTGGATAGAGTGGACTGTGAGAGCCTTTTTCCTCAGATGGTGACGGCTAGCACGAGGGGACATAGCTTTAAGTTGAGGGGTCATAGACATAGGACAGATGTCAGAGGTAGATTCTTTACTCAGAGTAGTAAGGGCGTGGAATGCCTTGCCTGCAGCAGTTGTAGACTCGTCAACTTTAAGGGCATTTAAATGGTCATTGGATAAACATATGGATGATAATGGAATAGTGTAGGTTAGATGGGTTTCAGATTGGTTTCACAGGTTGGCGCAACATCGAGGGCCGAAGGGCCTGTACTGCGCTGTTATGTTCTATGTTTTATTTGTGCTTGATGGATCATTCAGTACAAAAATAAAACAAAGTACCAGAATTAAATTTTTTGATAACTATGTATTGAATGCATCTTCGGTAGATACATAACTAAAATTTCCATCATTGTGATAGAATGAGACTTTTTTTCCCTTTGTTCGTTCATGGGATGAGGTAGTCGCTGGCTAGGCAGCATTTACTGTCCATCCCTAATTGCCCATAGGGCAGTTAAGAGTCAACCACATTGCTATGGGTCTGGAGTCACACATAGGCCAGACCAGGTAAGGATGGCAGTTTCCTTCCCTAAAGGACTTTAGTGAACCAGATGGGGTTTTCCAACAACTGACAATGGATTCACAGTCATTATTAGATTTTTAATTCCAGATATTTACTGAATTCAAATTCCACCATCTTCCATGACAGGATTCAAACCCAGGTCCCCAGAATGTTGTCTTGGTCTCTGGATTAGCAGTCCAGCGATAATACGCTAGGCCATCACCTTCCCCTTTATCACCAGTTTAAGATTATTGGATTGCATTTCCACTTGATTTCTCAAATTATTAGAGTTTTAACATAAACCTCCACTAGCTTCATTTCCATTATGTAAATCATACCACGCAGGATAGCTCTGACAAATAATTTTAGTGTGGTTTGTTTTCCTGCACTTTCACTGGGATTAAAAGCGTGCAAGTGTTTGCAATATACAATGCAATGAAATAGAGAAACCAATAGATCCATCCAGCACAATGCTGTCATTGAATTATTAATCATAAATCGCACAGAACAAAAAGGAAATGTTCATCACAGGCAAGTTCAACTAAAAATATATGCACACAAATGGCAACATTCTGTATATAAAAATCAGAACACCGCATGAAACAATATTAAGTTACCAGGAGATCTGAAAAGATCTTTGTTATTTTAAAACGAGTTTGAAAAGAAATTTATTTTTAATTTGGGATGAGAGCATCGCTGGTTTGCCAACATTATTGCCAGTCCCTTGGTGCCTTTGAGAAAATGGTGGTGAGCTACTGCCTTGAACTGTTGCCGTCCACCTGCTGCAAGTTGACCCACAGTGCCCTTAAGTAGGGAATTCCAGGATTTTGACACAGCAACAGTGAAGGAATGGCAATGCATTTCCAAGTCAGAATAGTGAGTGTGTCCTGGAAGGGAACTTGCAGGTGGTGTTCCAATGCATCTACTGTCTTCTCTTTAAAGATGAAGAAGTGGTCATGGGCTTTTGGAAGGTGCTGTCTAAACATTTTTGGTGAATTTCTGTAGTGCATCTTGTAAACAGTGCTGTGATAGTCTATGGTGGATGGCATGGATACAGTGCCAAATGTGCTGCTTTGTCCTAGATGTTCTCAAGCTTGAGTGTTGTTAGAGCTGCAGCCATCCAGGCAAGTGAGGAGTATTCCGTCACACTCCTGACTTGTGCCATGCAGATGGAGGAGAGGCTCTGGGGGTGGGCTAGAGGAGAGTTACTCACTGCAGTATTCCTAGCCTCAGGACCTGCTTTTGTAGCCACTGTGTTTGTGATGAATCCAGTTGAGTTTCTGGTTAATGATAACACTCAGGATGTTGATAGTGGGGGATTCCGTGACGCTAACACCATTGAATGTCAAGGGGCAGTGGTTAGATTGTCTCTTATTTGTAACGGTCATAACCTGGCATTTGTGTGGTGCAAATGTTACTTGTCACTTATCAGCCCATACCTGGATATTGTCCAGATTCTGATGCATTTAAGCATTGACTGCTTCATTATCTGAAGAGTTGTGAATGGTCGACAGTGTAATTATTGGTGATCATCCCCACTTCTGACCCTACGATGGAGTGAAGGTCATTGATGAAGCAGCTGAAGATGGTTGGGTCCAGTACATTACCTGGGAGGGACTCCTGCAGCGATGGCCTGGAGATAAGATGACTGACTTCCAAGAACCACGATCATCTTCCCATGTGCCAAGTATGACTAACCAGGGGAGAGCTTGGCCTTGATATCTATTAATTCCAGATTTGCTAGGGCTTCTTGATGCCACTCTGTCAAATGCAGCATTGATATCAAGGGCTGTCACTCTCATCTCAACACAAATTCAGCTCATTTGTCCATGTTTGAACCAAGGTTGCAATGAGGTCAAGAGCTGACTGGCCATGGCAGAACCCCAGCTGGGCATCACTGACTACATGCTGCTTGATAGCACTGCTGATGACACCTTCTATCACTTTACTGATGACTATGTAGACTGATATGGTTGTAATTGGCCAGGTTGGATTTGTCCTGCTTTTTAATGTACAGGACATGCTTGAGCAGTTTTCCACATTCTCAGGTAGATACCAGTGTTGTAACTGTACTGGAACAGCTTGGCTAGGGGAGCGGCAAGTTCTGGAGCACAAGTCTTTAGAACTATTACCAGAATGTTGTCAGAGCCCATCACCACAGTATCCAGTTTCTCTAACTATTCCTTGATATCATGCAGAGTGTATCAAATTGGCTGAAGACTGGTATCTGTAATGCTAGGGACCAGTGGAGGAGGCCAAGACAAATCATCCACTCAGCACTTCTGGCTGAAGACTGCTGCAAAAGCTCCAGCGTTAATTTTTGCACTGATGTGCTGGGCTCTTCTATCATTGAGGATGGGGATATTTGTGGAACCTCCTCCTTCAGTGAGTTGTTTAATTGTCCACCACCCATTCACAATTGGATGTGGCAGGACTGCAGAGCTTGGATCTGATCTGTTTGTTGTGGGATCGCTTAGCCTATCTTTTGTTGTTTTGGAACACAAGTCGTCTTGGTTGGTAGCTTCAAAGTTGACACCTCTTTCAGGTACGCCTGGTGCTGCTCCTGGCATGCCCTCCTGCACTTTGTTGAAATTAGAACTTTTTGTCCTGTCATTACCAACTTTTGACATGTCAAAAATTCATAATTCCTTTAAAACCAGTAAAGAGAAGTTCAGAGAAATTTCATTAGGGATGCCAAGGAGTACTCTGAACAATCAGAAAACAAAACACAAGAGCATGTGTAGGCTACTTCGCCCTTAATGCTTGCAGAGTTACTCAAAATCATGGGTGATCTGCCCGAGGCCTCTACTCCTCTTTCATGCCAGCTCATCACAGCCTCAACTCCTTGATGTTACTAAAATCAATTAACCTCTTTGCTTGATGATCTTTGGCCAACAACTCCGAGAGGATTCCAGGCATTCTCTACTTTCTGTGGGAAATAAATTACTTTGCATCTCAATTTTAAATGACGATCCCCTTATTCTGGTTCAAGATTTTCCCTTTAAAGGAAACATCTTCTCCACGTCTACCATACTATGCTTTCTCAGCCTCGTGTATGTTTCAATAGAATTTCCCCTCATTATTCCAAACTCTGATAAAAAAAGGCCTAACCTGTTTAGCCATTCTTGATAAGCCAACCGTTTCATCCCAGCGATCAGCCTAGTGAATCTCTTTTGAACTGCCTCCAATATCAGCATGTTCTTGTCTAAACAGAGCCCAAAACTTACACAGGTACTCAAGGTGTGACCTCAACAACACCATGTACAGTCGTGATAAGACCTCCTGATTTTCAATCTCCAAACCCCCAACAATAAACGCCAAAATTCCATTTGCCTTAATTGCTTGCAGCACCTGCATGTTAACTTTTGTTTCACAGACCAGAACAGCTAAATTATTTTGTGCCACAAAGGATCTTTCTAGGGCCTCAACGATTTACTATTTGTATTACCAACTTAGAGTAAGGAGAAGATCCAAGTTGGCTGATGATACGTAAGTAGGTGGAAGGGCATGGTGTAATTACAATGTGAGGGGTTGGTAAGGGGATTACAGATAGGGTGAGCGAGTGGGCAAACATTTGGCAGATAGAGTTTAATGTAGGAAAGTGTAAAGTCATGCAATTTGTTAAGACAAAACAAAGTGTACATTACTAAAATGGAGAGAGACTCCAGAAAAGCACCGATCTGTCTAAATGGTCACGACTGAGAGTTCAGTGGTGAGCAAATAGAGTTTAGACACTATGAATAAATCCAAAATCCCCAGTGATGAATGGGAAAAAGAGCACAGAAATCCGGTCCAGAAAAAGCAAGCACTTAAAATCTGCTTACAGCTCACATCAAGTATCAACACCAGAGCAACTGAATTAAAAGTGGCCGCAGAACTAAAATTAATTTGAGGTCACAGGCCCCTGGATGCTACCAAGCCAGTAATTAAATCAACAATTCAGACAGGTTAAGCAGACTTGATATTATGGGAACAGAAATTTTGGGAAACTTTATTCAGGCCACAGAAAAGGAGAGGGATCCTTCACAACAGCTGCAGTATAGACTGAAATCATTTCAAGAATCAAAAGCCTGAACCACTCAGTAAAACCACAATTGAAGTGGGTATTGCTTAAAGTCATGTATGGTGGAAATCCATTTTGTGAAGCTTCCAAATTTACACGGAGTGGGTTAATGCTTCAGTTCAATTGCAATAAATTGGGAACCGCCCCCCCCCTTTTAGACACACAATATAGGAATATCCTCGAGTACAAAAGCAAAAAGATGCAGCACTGTTATCACTGTGATACAAACATTTTAAGCAAGCGAAATGTATAATGACATGAGTAAGACATGACAAAAGAAATATTACCAGGAAGACTATTCCAGAGATGGGCCAGAGACCCAAGACTTGGAGGTCTTGAAAAATGCTTTCTCAATAAAGACTGGCTTCCAAATCAGAAGCTGAACAAGCAAATACACTTCTATAGCGAATTGGGAGTATGGCTGTTGGTATCATATTTCACTCAGAGATAAATGGAACAACAGACACTTCTAAAGAGGTACAACATGCATTTGAGAATTACTTTTACTTCAGAACAAATAATATTCTTGAAAAAGCAGGATCTTAAAGAGTTCAGCATCCAGGGGAATCCATCAGGGATTAAACTAATGATTTCTACAGATTAATGGAGAGATGTGATGGTGACTTCAAGTCCTAATTCATAAAAAGAAAACGAATTGCTGGGTGAAATGCTAATCTGTCTCGGTTAGATTCATCATAGTCTGAAGAAAACCTGACCCTAGAGAAAAACACTAAGATGGTGAGTGAAGCAGAACTCCAGAAGCAACATAGATAAATCCCAGGAGAAAAAAAGATCAACTTTAGCACAGTTAACAGAGTTAGTTTAATTCCATAAACGTAGAAAAGTACAAATGATATAGATGGCAAACCAGTGAAGTGAATACGACAGGCACCTGATACCAAAACTCTTGCCAGCATTTAACAGCAATAAAACTTCACAGGCACACAAACAGTACTCTAACATTAAAAGTGAATTAGTTATCTGTCACATAATAAGTCACAGGCGAGAATTCTTCAGAACTAAGAATTCTCATTGCACAGTAGAAAGGCATGGATGACCTCAATTTTATTCTAATAATCGAAGCAGTGTATTTGTGTAGAGTGAAGAATCAGGTGGTTGAGAAACAGCCAGTCAAGTGAATTCATAAAGTTAGATTTGAGGGGAGGTCTGAAACAGAATAATGAGCTGTGGCATAAGCACCATGCTGTACGGCTGTGTCATGCAGGTGTAGACAAAATAGTTTAGGATATCAAAAGGAATGAAACCTGACACAGCAAGCAGCTGCTCTGGAGATCTATGCAGGTTGAAGGCATACTGAGATCTGGTTTTGGAATTCATGGCCATGATGGATCTCAGAGGTCCACACAGAATAAAACAAATTGGAAGAAAGACAGGAAAATGTTTACCATAACCAATGCAACATGTAACCAGTTGTTAACCGTTAAATAGAGAGAGGACATTTCCCCTCATGGCAGAGTTTAGAGCCAGGGCTCACAGCGTCAGAATAAAACAGTACCATTTTAGGACTGAGATGAGAGGAAATTCTTCTCTCAGAACATTGAGCACCTTTAGAACTCCATGCCAGAGAGCTATGGGTGGCAGAGTCTGTGTGTTTTTGAGACAGAGATAGATAGATTCTTGATCAATCAAGGGTTATGAGGAAAATGCAAGAAAATCGACAAGAGGAATGTTAGATCAGCCATGATCCTATTAATGGTGGTGCAGACTCAAGAGTCTGAACAGCCTATTTTGTTGCGAGTTCTCATGGACTTATGAAGTGCAGTAAATTACATCTGGTTAGATATATTGCACAAATCAGGAAGTGATTTTTCTCTCCCTCAACAGACCAAACAGACCTTCTAATTTCCTAGATTTAAAATGGCAGCAACCTCCATCGTGGATGAACTGACACTGTCATAATCATGAGCACCACAGTTGCCAAGGTTGGCTAAAAGTTATTTTGCCAAAGATGAACTTTTACACTATTTCATCAACATTTATTGAATAATATTCCATGTTCAATATGGTACTGGACAAAGCTACTTAATTTAAGACTGAGATAACAAGGTGTAGAGCTGGATGAACACAGCAGGCCAAGCAGCAAAGCTGACATTTCAGACCCTTCTTGAGAAATTTCTGAATTTCTGAAGAAGGGTCTGAAAAGTCAGCTTTCCTGCTCTTCTGATGCTGCTTGGCCTGTTGTGTTCATCCAGCTCTACACCTTGTTATCTCAGATTCTCCAGCATCAGCAGTTCCTACTATCTCTTAATTTAGGGATAGTATTAGGGCTAGTACATCAGCATGGATACAAGGTTGGCCAATTAACAAAAGACACAGTTGGGATAAAGGAGACATTGAGGATTAAGCTACATTTATTTCCCATATATATTAATGACTTAAACGATAGAAGTAAATGTACTATTCGCAAGTTTGTGGAAAAACAAAAATAGTTGGGAAGACAAGTATGAGAATGACAATGAGGGTACAGATGTTACAGATCAAAGTGAGTGGACAATACTTTGGTAGATATAATAAGTGCTGAATATCATCCAAATGGATAAGGACCATAGAAAGTTATAGCGCAGGAGGAGGACTGGAGGATCTTTGTGCAGGAATCTCAAAAAACTAGCTTGCGAGTTCAACTGGTAAGAGGGACATTACATAGCCTGTTGGACTTTATTTCAAGGTGGAATTGAGTAAATTAATAGGGATGTCATGCTGAAACTAATATACAAGTCAGACCACATTTGCAATACTGTGAATTGTTTTGGTCACATTGCTAGTATATCTTTCCTTGGGTATAGAAGGCAATTTATACAAGGTTCACTAGGTTGTTTATTTTGGTGTAGATGTTGAGTAGGTTGGACTTTTAACTATTCAAGAATGAAAGGAGACCTTCTTGAAACGCTATTACTGGGGCATAGATGTAGAAATAGGATTGTTCCCTCTTTAACTCCCCGTTTCACTGACCATGTTTTTAGTCTTAACTGAATTGCAGTTCAACCTCAGAGGCTCCCTTGATTTATCAATGAAGAACTGCACTGCTAATGTGGTGCTTAATCACAAATCTAGAAGATCCCAAGGCTTGATGTTAAATCCTTCAAGTTTTGGCATAAGCTATGACAATATTGAGAACTCTACAATTAGCCTCAGTTTGCCAGAGACAAATGGGGACATAGGTGCAGAAGGGCCATCTCCATTGTGGGTCAGACTAGACCAGAGGCGTAATCACAAAATAGGCCTTCACCAGTTTAAGACAGAAAGGAGGAAGAATTGCTGGTCTGAGCCCACTGAAGATATGGCATTCTTTCCTGCAGAGAGGTGTAGATATTGGGTCATTAGGAATATTCAAGGCTGAATTTGATTCTATTTGTGATTAGGGATAAGACAGAAAAGTGGAATTTATGCTAATCATATCATTTATGAATGGTGGGACGAATGGTTTGCTCCTGCTCCTACATCTTATAGCTAGACTGTTTATGTAGGACATTAAGTGAACAGTTCAGGGGGATCAAAGTTCATATTTTTTATGCAGTATAGAATGTCTGTTCATTTTTTCCTTTCCCAGAGAATAGTGACGCATGGAAAAGCTTACAAGTTCATGATTCAAATGTTGATTTTTTTTCTTCACTATCACCCATGTACAAGCTGACGTATATTGGCTCCTAGCTCAGTGACAACTAAACTTGGAAATGCTCATTTTTTTTGCCCCCTGCCCTCAACTTCCTCCTTGGCTACATTCCTCCCACTCTACAAACTAATGACATTGTGGTGCTCCAAGTTTGGCCTTTTCAACATGTGACTAAATTACCTCAATTCTCAGCAGTGCCTTCAGCTGGTTATGTCCAAACAGTTGGAATTCCCTCTTGAAGACAATTGTAATCTACCTCTTAAAACCAAGGTTTCTGTCATTGTTTTTCCTTAAATGGCTCAAACTTCATTTGATGTTCCTCTGAACTACTTAGGTGTTTTCAAGCTGATGCTCAAAGCTAACAAATGAGAACTGGACCTTATCCTGTATAAAGGAGGTACAGACCCTAAAGCCAAATCAAGATCAATGCAATCTCCTGACCAGCTTTGATGGCCAACTGGAAGAAACTTTCACTTTTACCCCAACTGGCCTGAGACTCACGGCTTCCAGGAGATTAACAGAATCCCTCAGCGTAGGAGGCACCCTTCAGCCCATCAAGTCTGTACTACTACCTACACTAGTTCCATTTTCCCACACTAGGCACATAGCCTTAACTGTTATGACATCAGGTAATTTTTAAAGATTGCGAGAGGTTTACTGCCTCAACTATCCTCCCAGGCTTTGCACTCCAGACCCCTACCATCTGATGGTTAAAAATAAATAAAAAGAATCCTCAAATCCCCTCTAAACATCCTGCCTTTCAGGCTTATGTAGGCTTGTGAAATGTACAGCATGATGGGCATCGAAGTTTGGGACAGGTTGGATGCAGTGATACTCTTCCTATTCTTTATTTGCAATGGTTAACAAGCTTCAATTTTTACACTAGTTACTGAAATCAGGAATATTAGGAAGCTTTTGCTCCACCTCCACCACTGTTTGTCTCTGGAATATTGTGGCCAATTGTAAAGCTCACAATATTGCCATAGCTCATGGAATTTAACACCTAGCCTGTGGATCTTCCAGGTCCGAGATTAAGGACCACATTAGCAGTCCATTTGCTCCTTGAGAAATCAAGGAAGTCTCTGAGGTTGTACTTCAATTCAGTTAAGGTTAAAAAAATGATCAGTGAAACGGGGGACAAAAAGAGGGAAGAGAGTCATATTTCTGTCCTCAAGTGAGGGTAGGTGTAATGGAACCCTCCTTCTCGTTTGGACAAACTCTACATACCGGGCTTGTCAACTTGTTCTTCAGTCAGACGTACACAATTTGCTTGAGAGTCAGTTGAATTACTTCCTGCAGAGATACCAAGGAATGTTCTTTATATTCAAGTGTGGAAAACAAATACCGTTGTTACAGTTCCTTTGAACAAACACACAAGGTTCTTGCCAACAGGGAAGAGAGATGATAAAAGCATAAAAGGATTTCCATTTGTTGGGGTCAGAAAGAGCTGCTAAATCAATCAATTTTCTCTTTTGTTGGCAGCAAGAGAATGTCAAATACTGAAAGGATGCAGAGAACAAAGAATGAGGAACATTTCTCAGTTCCTGGTCTGCAGGTTACGGAACTACCAGCCCACAATTGTACCTGCGCTTTAGACAACCAGAGGAATACTGTAAACCCCAATCAGTTTGATTACTCTTATACTAACATCTGGTCAGCTGACACAAGCAGTACTATTCAAAACCTCTGTCACATACCAATGGGTGCGAATTGGACCACAAATTTACACATTGCAACTTTGCCACAATCACAATGCTCCAAACATGTAACCCACTTAATACCTGTTGTATATGAATGTCATTAAGAGCTATTCTGTACAAAATCAACTTACAAGTATAGTCTATGTACATTCTTATAGTTATTTCAGGAGAATTCAATTTCTAATGAACTTTTTTTTCCTGTAATGCAATGTACAGTTTATGTGACAAACAAGTTCAGTTTATGTGATGACATACATAACTGCAAACCATCTGATTGATAGTGCTGTGGCTTTCAGAAACCCACTAAGCCAGACAGATTGCTTTACTTGCACTTGTGGTTAAAGATGATTTATCCCCTTGAAAATCAAATGTGCCATCTCCCTGTAAACTGCAATGCATGGTGTAACATTGCAAATAGACTGTGTTCCCTCAAAATGGAAGAAACATTTTTAAAGCAGTGTCACTGAAAAATTATACCAACGGGAACATTGCAGTCAATCCAAGAATGATATATTTGAAGCAAAATTTGTTTTAAGATTTAGGTAATCATTCATGGAGCACCAAATTGCACAGACCTGAAGATCCCTGATCATTCACTGGTCTCTGTGATGCTGGTATTAACCCAAGAAGCAGAGAGATAAAACATTCAACCCCAGTACTGCTGGAATAAAGGCGAGAAATAACAGCTCGATGTCGGTTAAATACAGATTTAGATATGCCAGTTTTGTTTCATCATCTAGTCATGTCACTGATGTCATTTTTTTCTTAGATAAATGTCAATCGAGGTTATTTTTAATAAAAAGGTTTCTTGCTGTAAGGTCAAGTAAAATTTCTTGCCATATCTTACCCACCACACTTCATTAATGACGTACCCTGTCCCAAGAGTAGTTGACTCACCCCATCCTAGCTCCATCTTACCATGCATTGCACTTGGAACAACTCACTCAGCAGATAATCAGCCAAAAGACTGGTGTTATTGTCAACTGTGCCAGTTTAAATGCAGCTGTGCATCCAAAATGTTGGCAGTTCTGCCTTGCCCCTCACCAGCAACATCATGGCACAGGAGCTACAAGCCATGCTGCTCAGAAAAAGAGTTAGCATGGCTGACATGGTCTTGCACATACTACCTCATCAACTACCAGCCTGTAGCTATGTCCAGTCCAAACATTATTGCTGGTTCACTGCAACTGTCACCATTGCCCACTGTAAACCCATATCTAACCATGGTCCAGTAGAGGAATGGACATGCAGACTAGTCCATAGATGAGCTCCTATTTACAGTCAGCAAAATCAAAGCAAAACTAAGAGGTTACATTTCAACCTAGAACACAAACCAAATGACCAATATCTGCTTTGCATTCTATAATGGTCTGCTGCATAAAGCTGTCAAACTCCAGAATCTAACGTCACTCAGGTCTTGTCTGATTCGTAATACCAAACGCAGCTGAGCTCTGAGCACAAGGAAAACATCCTCGGTCCCCTTGTGATCCTCCACCTTGGAAGACTGCTTTTGTTCTCCTATTCTTCACTATCACGGCTGATTCCAAAGATGAGGGATTTATCAAGATTGAGCAATTTAGGCCTCTGCTCTCTGGAGTTTAGCAGAATGAGAGGTGATCTATTTGAAGCATACAAGATGCTGAAAGGGAACTGATGAAGGATATTTCCTCATGTGGGACAATCTAAAATGAGAAGTCATAGTTTTGGATAAGGCGTAGCAAATTTAAAGCAAAGATAAGGAGAAATTTTCTCAAAAGGTTGAGAGTCTGTTGAATTTATTACCCTAGAGTGCAGTGGATGCTGGGACATTGAAGAAATTTAAGGGAGATAGATTTTTAAGTTAGTACTGCATTGAAGTATTATGGAGAGTGGCCCAAGTGAAACTGCGGCCATGATAGATTGGCCATGATCATAGCAAATGGCACAGTAGATTTCAGGGGCCGAACTGCCTACTCCTCCTGCTAGTTCTTGTGTATCCATCACATCATCTCAATGCTTGTTTTAATTGTACAGAACAGAGCTTGATGCGGGTGATGCAGCACAGTGTCTGGGCTACACTTGAAGACTGATCAAGCATTCTACACCTTCACTCCTGCAACGTCAATGGTCAAATTGCAAGGACCAATGGCATGGTGCAAGTTACCTTTAACCAGTATGTGAATCCCAATTGCGTCTATACTACATGCATGGCAAATAGATGAAGAAATGACAAATTCAATTTAGCTGCAGTTTGTGAAGGCCTAGTTCAGGAATTTGTTTTCTCAATGTCCTAAGCATCCAGCAGCCATGGATCCTGCACTTTCTCCCATCAAACTGACAGTGACTCCACCCCCCAGGTGCTGTCCTAGCCATTTTTAATTTCAATTAGCATGTAAGAATGGCAAGCAAAAGTAAGGAACATAGCTCACAGCATACACCATCAGCACCAGGCTCCACCTGATCACCCAGTAACAGCCAGAGCCTCCATGTCCCCTTCTATCTTGAATTACCCCATGTACCCGATCATCCCATTTCATCATATACCTTCCCTTTTAGGGACCCACTAGATTGAATGTTGCTTGTTGTTGTCCTTCCTGCACTGCAAGCTCAACATTACTTTTTAAAAGATGCCAACCAGGGCAGCCCAGTGGCTCAGTGGTCAGCACTGCCACCACACAGATCTGAGATGGACTCAAATGGGCCGAATGGCCTGTTCTTTAACACTCCTCCTCTGGATGTCATTGCCATTAATACCCCTTCCCTTAGCCTAGCATACCGTCCGATGTTGTTCCACATACTGCCCTCAAAGCTACAGACTCCTTCCATCACAATGCTTGATTGTACATCAGCAAATGCTTGTTTTTTCGTCTTCAGCCTTGACTTTCTAACCACTTTTTGACAGTGAACCTGCCTTTGCTCCTACCCAGACACCTCATTGCACCAATCAATCCATGGACCCCCAGAACTGTATTCATGAGACCTTCAAGAGATTTCAATGAATATCCCCTGGACATGACTGAACAAACCCTCGCCTGCCTTCTCAGCTCCCCGATTGATGGTAGCAATTCCCTTGACTGCAAGGAACTGACCATTGCCAACTCCCCTGACCATGGTCGAACATAACTCAACAAGTGACCAGCTTGATGACTGACCCTGGCTAAGTCACTGGACGCTGTGCAGGCTGTGACCATGTCTAACAGCACTTGGGACCCCTTCACCAACTAAACTGAAGACTAGCCACCACCAACTTTTCCATAATGCCATCTGATTGAATTAACTTGCAATAGAGTTTGCCATGCTGTCAGATGGCACATGCCGTGTTGTACAGCAAGATAGCCCCACAACCCCAATAGATCCTTATTCACAAGCAGCCAGATTGTGTATTCCACAGAAGAGCACCCAAAGAGGGCATTACTAAGAGACTTTAGGTTCTAGTTGGAGCACCAACTGACTAATGGGCATTGCATACTATGCCAAGGCAAAAAACGCTGTGTACATAGATCGGTTTGTGTTGTGCAAAAGCTTAGACCAAATAAGCATCCCCCAAGACACAGCCTGAACCAATCCATCAGCTGGCCCCTTATCCCAATGCATAACATGTCCTTGCCTCAACTTTTTGATTCTATTTGCCAGTGGGCCCTGCAATGCAGGTTTGTACTTTTTTTAAAACTGGATTCAAGAGGTTTCATGAGGATCCAGAGGGGTTGGTAAATATTAGTTGCAAAATGTCTGTACCTTTGGCTAGTTCCCAGTAACACTGCTTCATGCTGAGCAACAGAGGCTCTTTGCAGCCAGCAGTGAGGTGACTTCCATGTCAACATTTCTCAGCATCACATTTGCTCTGCAGGATTGTTGTTTTAAGAATTTTCATTTTTACGCAAGTACAATGTGCATTTAAATAAATCCCACATGGACAGCTCAGGACTCTGAAGACTCACGGTAACACCTCTTGGTTGCAAGAAAGATACAGCAAGTTGTTGCCAACATTGAGGTAGGCTTCAATGGATTTCTCAGTTCTAACAAATCTCACTATAGCCCATATTGCTCAAGCCCTTGTGAGATCTTGCACAATTTTTAACTATGAATAAAAGGCAGAGTCATAATATTTAATATGAAGAACATTTTTGGAAACCAGCTAACCAATGTGAAAAGTATCAAATCAGAAAAGTGGCTGAATCAGCAAATAAGTAGGTCTCCTCAATTTCCTGCTATTAGGCATGTCAGTAGTCAGCTAATTTTAATTAATTTAAGCAGCAGCTAGGTGCACTGGAGACATTGAAGACCGCAGGCATTGACAGCAAACCTTGCTGTAGGCAACTAAAATAATCTGAACCAATCCTATTCCATTAAACAATGGCACGTGCATCAACTTGAAAACATAAGATTACACAGGTATCCACAAAGCAGTTATCTTATCAAATGAATTACCACATTGCCACCCTTCTCAAAGCCATTAGTGAAGTGACGGAAGGAATTATCAATAATGCTGTTATGCAACAAATTCTCAACAGGCTCGATAGGCAGTTGTAAACAGTGGTGGACAATTAAATGAGTAGCAGGAGACAACTCCATGAATATGCTTTTAAACAATGATGTTTAATCAAGTGAGTGCACAGGACAAAACTAAACCATTTGTAACTATCTTCATCGAGAAATATTGAATCAATGTTTCATCTTGGCTTTTCCCCCGAGATCAAAGATACCGATAATGGAAGCTGTGGTCAACTATCATGACGCACTTCATCTGTATTTTGCTCACTAATGCTGCACCCCCCACCTGGGCAATTCAGCTGCAGAACTCATTGCAAGCACGATCCGAATGCAAAAAAAAAACCTGGCCCCACTTAAACAGTGCATTTGACCAAGTGTAGCCTGAAAAGGAGCCCTTGCAAAATTAGAACATAGAACATTACAGCTCACTACAGGCCCTTCGGCCCTTGATGTTGCGCCGACCTGTGAAATCAATCTGAAGCCCATCTAACCTACGCTATTCCATTATCATCCATATGTTTATCCAACAATGACATTACGACAACGAATTAACGACTTTGGGAATATAATAGAGAAATTTTCGTGGCTGAAGTCATACTTTGTCTAAAAGAATATTGCTTCAATCAATGGAAGCCCCAATCTAGTCGGGTCTAGGACATCACAGAGTTCCTCAGGGCTATGCTCTAAGCTTAAACATCTTCATCTGGTTCAATGACCTATAATCTACCAGAACATCAGAAGTGAGGGCGTTTACAATGTTCAGCTCCATTCAAAACATTTCAGAAAGTGAGGTAACCCATGCCTACATGCAGCAATGCTGTACAGCATCCAAGCATTCTTTCCTTTTTCATTTATGGGTTGAGTGTGATACCAGTAAGGCTTTTTTTTTTTTTTTTTTTAAAAACCCATTCCTATTTACCCAGAGGGCAGTTAAAAGCCAACCACACTGCTGTGGGTCTGGAGTCACACTAGGGCAGACCAGGTAAGGGGAGCAGTTTCCTTCCCTAAAAAAGGACATTAGTGAACCAAAAAGGTTTTTCATGACAATTGACAATGGTTGCATGTTCTCTCTTAGACTCCTAATTCCAGATATTTATTGAAGTAAAATTCCACAATCTGATTTGAACCCAGGTTGCCAGAACGTTACCAGGGCTTCTGTATCAATAATCTAGTGATAATACCACTCGGCCATCACCTCCCACTTGGAACAGTAGTGCGAAATAAAATACGTGTAATGCATGAAAGCTAAGTACTGGGACCAAAAAAAAAAAAATGTCAAAACCAACTCATGTTGACATTTTCTTGAAGCACTATTACAGAATCCTCCATCTACATCCCAGGGTCACCATTGACCAGAAACATAACTAAAGGAGCAAAATAAATGTTGACTGCAAAAGCAGCTCAGCAGCTGCAGCAAGTGACTCACCTGCCAATTCCCCAAAGTGTCTCCACCATCGACAAAGCATATCAGGACTATGCAGGAAAACCCTCAATGTGCCTGGTTGAGTGTGGCTCCAGGAACTCTAAAGCTCAATTCATTTACAAAAAAATATCTCCTTCGATTGACACCCAATCAACCATCTTAAATATTCAATCCTTCCAACACAAAGTGGCAGAACATGCTACTTTCAATTCATCCTGCAGCAACTTGACATCACCTCCCAAATCCGTGACCGTGGCCATCTCAAAGATTAAATGCAACAGGTAGATAGGAACACCTTGGCCTGCAAGTTCCTCTTCAAAAGGCTCTTTGCAGCCAGCAGTGAGATGACTTCCATGTCAACATGACTTGAGTATTCTGTATCACCCTTCCTTCATGTAAAATAGGAGAAGCCAGAAGTAATAAGCAAATAAATAAATAAAAGTACTCTGAGCCAGTGGCAGAACCCAAATAATAGCGGAAGCTGCAATTTGCATTCATGCCATTTTTAAGTATCAGGTAATGACAATTGAACAGTGGGCACATTTTTTTTTATATTTACCTTCACTTGCAACAATTAAACTTTCACATTAAATCGTCACAGTCACAACTACAGCTTCCTTTCACTAACATTCCACGGTACCAAATGTTAAAAGTTAAGCATGCTAGGTTAATAGAATTGTTTTCAACGTGAATCTGTTGCAATAATCAATAAATCTCATCTTTTCAAAATTATATTTGAGTAAAAATTCAATTTAGTGCCCTCAGAGCATGCTTTCCTTGCTCATGAGCTCATTTGCTCTCTGCTATTTCTTTGAAATGAAGGCAGAATAATTAAAGATAATTTAAGTTGTCAGTAAATCAGTGTAATCTAATATTAGATTTCTCATTATAGCCAGTATAGTTATAATCAATAGTAAGCATTCATTTACAGAAACCTTACCCATCCCACACAGATAAATACAAATTCCATTTATGTGTTTTGACAACTCTTCACCAATTACATCATTTAATTTTCGCCATTTTAGAACAGCATAGATGAAAATGACTGCAATTGTAAGACACTAACAATTGATGTAAAAATATTACCTTACTAATCTCAGTTTTGGTTTCCTTGTGATGGTGAGCTAAATGTCTATATCAAGCAGTTATCTTCTAAGTTTAAGTTCTACAGGCTAGGCTTGTTTCCACTGGAATTCATAGAAGTGAAGGGTAACTTGATTGGTGCGGACGATTCCAAATGTTGACAATATATTTCCAAAGTAGGCTGGAGAGTGGCTTCGAGGGGAATTGGGAGGTGGTGGTGGTTGTTATGGACCAGACCAAATCCCCTCAATATATGTAAGTGACCAGACCCTAGCTTTTTCTTATTTTAAAGCTAATGTAATGTGGTGCAGTGTTCTGGTTACAATTTGATTGGTTAAACCACTGGATTTAAAACAAAACACTATTCATCCACTCTAGTTAGAATCAGGCGGACAGAATTGGAATTGCTCGATTCTATTGGAAAATGTCAAGAAAAATACATGCACTAACTATTAATTAACTGCTCCCATAAAATAATATCCATTAAACACACCATTGGCAAAAGACAAATGCAGAAAACAGGTTGTCTCACATGCGCTCTGGTAGCAGAAAGAGAACCCCCAGCTTTTGGCTATAACTAAGAGAAAGCAGCTTCCATGTCAAGACCCTCACAGCAACTGCTGGAAACTACAACTGAAAATCCCAGTTCTGAGAGCTTGACCACACCCATTTCAGGCCATTTTTTACTGTTCGAACTTGTTAAAAGAAGAAACCCAAAGCCTCATATGCTGTTTACTTTAGTGATTCCAATTGCTCATTATCTCCACCTTAAAACCTCTTCAAAAGAAAAAAAAAGGACAAAATACACTTCAAAGCTACAATTCCAACACAGTGGTATCTCAATGCATCTGTTGCCCTTGTCCTTCTAGATGTAGTGGTCACGGGTTTCAAAAGGTGCAAAGGAACCTTGGTGATTGTAGATGGTATGCACTGCTACTACCAAGCTGCAATGGTGGAGAGAGTGAATGTTTGTCAGTGTGCTGCCAATTGAGCAGGCTGTTTTGACCTGGATGGTGTCAACTTCCAGTACAGTTGGGCCAGCATATCTAAAAAAAGTGGGTGCTCCATTTCAAACCAGACTTCTGCCTTGTAAACTGTGGCTAGGTTTTAGGGAGGCCAGCAGGGTGGGTGCTTGAACAGGATTCCTAGCCCTTGACCTGTTTTTTATTTAAGCCACTATTCAAATGGCTAGTTCAGTCCCATTTCAGGTCAAAGGCAACTCCCAGGATGTCATGTAGAATACACATCATTTAACATGTGGAGACTGCAGGATGCTTTCCATGTTCTGGACAACGACAAATGAAGAGGTCATAAGCTGAAGGGAATTGAAGGCCATGTTTTGGAACGTGAGCAGGAGCTGACATCACTGTGGTATGTTTTGGAAGGCTTAGACTTCATTAATAGCATACTTCAGGAGTTGGAAACCCAGCAATCAGGGGTTTCTACTTTTTGGGCTAAGGTGAGAAGAAGTTCTTTTTCCCTATGAGGAATGAACCACTTTGGAACGTGCTGCCTCAAAAGCAGGGTAATTGAATATTTTCAAAGACAGAACTGGCTGGATTATTAGGCGATTGGGAATTGATGAGAATGTGATATTTAAAATCAACAAAAATCAGCCATGGTCTTATTGAATGGTGGCATAGGTTTGAAGAGCCAAACAGCCTAATTCTGCTATATTTGTGTAAGTTTCTAATAATTCCTGCAAAAACTGTTTTACAAACTTTAAATATTATAAATTCTCATATCTGAACACCTTTGCCTTTATGTACTTGTAGTCCAAGACAGCAGAAAATTAACCTCGCAGTTCTGTACAGTGAAACCAAATACTGTGATGCAAATGAAAAGCATGCAAGGTGTCTAACTCCTGATTGCAGCTTTCTCAGTCTCCCAAAGCCTGTACTCATCTGTCATATTCCTACAGTGGAGACAGAAAAAAGCATTTTGAACTTCTGAAGCACTTACACAGAAGGCTTTCAAAACAGTTACATTTTCCAAACTAAACAATGTTGGAAATGAGAGGTAAAGCCCACTGGAATGGCAAATTTTCAGCAATGTTATTAATGTTGGTTTAAACTACAGTGGCGGGTGGATAAGAACCTACACTGGGAAACAGAAGAAACAAGGGTAGGCAAAGTAAAAATGGGAAAGTAGGGATAGGCAGAAAATTCAAGGGCAAGAATCATTACAAAACAATGGAATTAGGAAACGTTAAAAAGACAAGCCTCAAGGCTGGGTCTCATAGCACAGACTATTTAAAATAAGCTATGAATTGTCCACAAAAAGATATAAACAGGTATAACAGTTGTGATTGTAGAGGTGGTTATTCAGTTTTTTAGGAAAGGCAGACTACAATGAAGAGGTGGTGCAGCACTACTGTTTAAAGAGGAAATTAACACAATAGGGAGCAATGACATTAGAATGAAGTGGAATCTGAATGGGTAGAGTTCAGGAAAACCACGGGGGAAAGGGAACAATACTGAGGGTTGTACTTAGACACTCAAACTGTCATGGTTAACGTTGGGGAAGACATTACACAGGAAATTAGAGATGCAAGCAATAAAGGTACAGGTGTAACCAAAAGACTTTATTCTGCATCTAGATTGGGCAAATCAAAAATCAATAACAGTACCATAAAGGAGGAGTCCCAGAACAAGTATCGGATGGTTTTCTGGATCAATATATTAAGGACCAACAAGACAACAGAACAACCTAAACTGGGTAACAAGCAATGAAAAAGTACAATTCTCATGACGACTCTGGTGGAAGAGCTATCATAATGACTTTTTTTTAAAAATTCAGAAGAAGACTGATATTGTTGGTGGAGTTTTGAGTACTGAATCTAAATAAAGGAAGCTAATGAATGCATGAGGCACAAGATGACTATGATAAATTGGATAGCATTATTTAAAAGGTATATCAGTGCACAGGCAGTGGCAATTTAAAAGAGCATGTGGATGAAATGTAACAACTGCTCATTCCTATCCAGCATACAAATAAAAGTTGGCCCAACCACGATAAATAAAGGAAGTTAGGGACAGTATTGAATTCAAGGAACGAGCATACAAATTGGCCAAAGACAGCAGATCTAGGGGTTGAGATCAAGTTTAGAATTCAGCATGGAGGACAAAGATTGACCAATTTGGGGGGGGGGGGGGGGGGCGAAAAGAGAAGGAAAGAATGAGAGCAAGCATTGGGGAACATGCAAGCCAATTGTAAAAACTTTCATAGGTATGTGAAGATAACAACTTTGGAGACAAATGTAGTTCTCTTACAGTCAATGAGGGATGAGGGAGTAAAGAGTTTCTGGAGTTATCATTGACCAGAAACTGAATTGGATCAGAGTGGCTAAAAGAGCAGGTCAGAAGCTTGGAATACTGTTGCAAGTAACTTGCCTTCTGACTCTCCAAAGCCTGTCCACCACCTACAAGGCAAAAGTCAGTACCATTAAGGAATACTCCCCACTTCCTTTGATGGATGCAGCTCAACCCTATCCAGGGCAAAGTCACCCACTGATTGGCATCGCATCCATAAACAAACATTCACTGTTTAACAAATAGACTGGACTGTTTTGAGGATCTAACCAGTAGAGTTGATGAGGGGGAGCCAGAGGATGTAGTTTCCCTGCACTCTCAGAAGGCTTTCAGTATGGTCTCACCCAAGAGAGCAGAATGTAAAATTCAGGGCCATGAGTTGGAGGACAAAGTACTGATGTGGATAGAGAACTGGTTAACATACAAGAAAGAAAGAAAGAATAGGAATTACACATCGTTTTCCAAATGGCAGTGACTGGTGAGGTACCAAGGAATCAGTGCTTATATCACAACTCTGCATAAAAGAAATTAATGATTTGTATGAGGGAATTATAATGCTATATCTCCCAAGTCTGCAAGATAAACAACTGCATGGATGGGTGCACCATGAGTGAGATGCACAGTGTGATTTGGCCAAGTTGAGCAAATGGGGAAAATGCAGGGCAGATGTGGACCACAGAATCCCCAGAGTGTGGAAGCAGATCATTCAGCCCATTGAGTCCACACTGACCCTCCAAAGATCATCCCGCTCAGAACTATCCACACCACCCTATCCCTGTACTTCCACATTCCCCATGGCTAATCCTCCTAGCCTGCACATCCCTGGTCATTATAGGCAATTTAACACGGCCAATCCACCTTTATCTGCAAATGTTTGCACCATGGGAGGAAACCCATGCAGACACAGGGACAACGTGCAAACTCCTGAGTCACCCAAAGCTGAATTGAACCCAGGTCCCTGATGCTGAGAGGGCAGCAGTGCTAACCACTGAGCCACCGTGCTGATCATTGAGAGGTTATCCGCTTGGGTGGAAAGAAAAACAGTAATGTAGATTACATGAATGACAATAGATTGAGATAACAGGAGGTGCAACGAGAACTGAGAGTGTCCTTTTACATGAGGTGCAGAAAGTTGTGAAGAAAGGACGAGGATTCACATGCAGGAGTAAGAATGTTTTGCTGCAACGATAGAGTACGGATAAGACCACACCTGGAATACTGTGTGCAGTTTTGGTCTCTGAGCAATGATATCCTGGCATTGTTGGACTGATGTCGTAGAGACACTGGACCAGTTAGGGCTATATTCAAAGTTTAAAAGATTGAGGGGATAATCTCAAACCAGAAAAAATCCAACAGGTCTGCACAGGATAAGTGCAAGAAGGATGTTTCTAAGGACTGGGGAGTCCAGAACCAGGATCACAGTCTAAGGAAACAGAGTAGGCCATTTTGGACTTAGGTGAAGAGAAACTTCACATAGAGAGTCATTAGGCTATGGAATTCTCTGCCACAGAGAGCAGTTGAGGCCAAAATATTGAATGTTTCTTTCCAGGAGTTTGATGTAGATTTTAGGGCTAAAGGGGTCAAAAGGCTATGGGCAGAATGCAGAAAGTGGGTATTAAGTTGGATGCTACACTCATTGAATGGTGGAGCAGGCTGGATGGGCCAATGGCCTAGGCCTGCTTCTATTTTCCACATTTCTGATTTAAATGCAGTGGAAAATGGTGAGTGGTAAACATATAAAAAATTCTATCCACAGTTCCTGTTTGTTAGAATTGTACTGAAGAGTTTATGCTAGTAATTAGAGTATTACTAGATTATCAAACTGACCTTTGTGTGCGTGCATTTGTGTTTACCAATACAAGTCATTCGTATGCCCTCCACATTTTAGTTTGAAGCCAAATATTTTGACCTTGTTTTTCAAATGGATATGATCTCTCTCAGTAGGATAAGCCCACTTCCTTTGACATTTTACACCTGCCCCCAAATGCCACACAATTCAACAGAAATGTCAATACCTGCCAGCGAGTGAGGGCTGTGGTGCACCACAGTAAATACTGGGCACAAGCCAGAGAGATAACATACACAAGACTTTAACCTTCAATGCACAGATAGCGAGCACTATTCAGCAGTCCAATCTCCAATGTGGTTTTTCAATTAACGAGTACACAACTTTACCATGGAGGGCTCATCAATATTCTGACTAACTGTTTTAACACATCCCATCTTCTGTTGCTTTTCACCCACCATTGATCTTTCTGGCTGCATTCCCTTTCTGATTGCCACCACCTGTTTTGTGGTTCTCCATTGTATTTTTCTTTTTAATTTTTCACCTTTCATATATTCTGTTATCTCAACCTTGAATAGCACCTTGCCATATTTTTGATCACCCCCTCAACTTTGTCCCTCCAGCTTTTGATTTTAAGAAATTTGAAGAAAACCATAAGTGCATGTGATATTTCAAGTCTTAAAATGATTTTAGGTGAATTGCACCATTTTCCATAGGGAAGCAGAAGGAAATAATTGTCTTATGGCATCCTCACATCACACAACATCTGATTATAAAAATATGCAGAGTCATGGGTGGCATGTGCCATGGGGGTAACCTGGAAAAGAATGAAAAGGGAAAACTGAAGTTACAGTTAGGTTACACATTCCTTGTGTGAAAAAAAACAAAACTGGAAAAAAAAGAGCCCAACTATGGCTTACAAGAGAAATTGAGCCTAGTACTGGATTCAAATAGGATTCAAAGTTGCTCAAGAAAGTAGCAAGACAGTTCTGGGAGCAGCTCAGCAAAGGAGGAGTAAGAGGTTAATTAAGATGAAAGGGTAATAACAGACTGAAAGATCTTTTGTAAGCAAGAAAAATATTAGCACTGACAAATTGTGGCCCTTTATAGTGTGAAACATAAGAATTGACCATGGAGAACAAAGGAAATGGCAGTGCAACATTAGTACTGTCGAAGATTGGTCAAAAACAGAATGGCGGAATGTTATTTAAATGGTGATAAATTATGAAATGTGGATGCACAAAGGGACCCAGTTACCATAAACCAGCATGCAAGTATAGAAAGCAGGTCACAAGACAAATGCAATGTTGGCCTTCAATGCAAGATGGTTTGGATATGGAGCAAGCTGGTCTCGTTGCAGCTATACAGAACCTTAGTGAGACCACATGTGCAGTTTTATTTTCCTTAATCAAAGTAAAATTGCTATGAGGAAGTACAGCAAAGTTTCACAAGACTGATTCCTGGGAAGGCAGGTCAGGCTCGAGATATTGGCTTGACAGGGACTGTATTCACCAGACTTAAGAATGAATGAGAGGGAACCTTACTGAAGCATATACACTTCTGACAGGGCGGAACATATCCAGTGACTGAGACAGAGATCGACAGCGTAGAAAAAATAGCCTTTCAGCCCATCACATCCATGCCAGTCAAAAATAATGTTTCCCACAGCCAAGTGTCTAGAATGAGAAGTCAAACTCAGGCTATGGGGAACTGAAGTGAGAAGAAATTCCTTCACTCAGAGGGTGGTCAAATTATGGATTCTCTTGTCACTGATCAAGTCACTATGTACATTTAAGAAAGATATATTTCCAAAAGTTAGGGGCATTAAGGGCTGCACGGGAAAGAACAGAACTATGACACTGAGATACAGAATCAACTACGATCATGTTGAATCGTGGAGTGGGTTTGACAGGTCAGATATCAGACTCCTGTCTTTATTTCTAATTATATCGTGAGTGGAGCATATTGTCTGTTGTTGAATTGGGTCTTAATTTTACATTCTGGAGAAGGAAAGATTTTATTGCAATAAACTGAGCAAGATATATTTCATCACTTGCTGTATGTTGATTAAAGTAAACCACTTAGGATCACTTCTGTTTTCATCAATAAACCTCACTTCAAGCAATCTCATCTTATTCTATCAATGCTGCTATTAGATTTGATATCCCAACTAGAAACTTAATGAAACATGCTCGATTCATGAGAATTTCTCTTAATAACTATGTTAGTGTAGCCCTTTTAAAAAGGCATCATTCTGGTCAACTCTTCAGATGTCTGTGAAAGTAATTTGTGACCCCAGTCTGACATCCACCATACTCCATAATTGACAGATTTATCCAAAGAAACTAAACTCTGGCAGTTTGGGCTTTTCATATCAAGTTCTGGGACTGACTTGACACCAGGTACAATAGCTCATTCATGTCACTGTATCACGACATTACAGAATAGGCAGAAGATCAAACACTTCATTTTTCAAAAATGTTTGAGGCTTTAACAAGGTTATTGGCCAACAGCTCAATATAATTGATGCTTCCCTGGTGATGGGAGATTATTGAGGGGGAAAAAAAGAATTTCTTTTGAGATGCACAAACAATACTTCCAGAACCCATTAAGATGGCTTGAAGGTTATTAATGATTTTGTACGATGCTGCTGACAAAGTTGAACACTTTGGTGATCGTTTCACCGGGGATTTGTGCTTTAAATCAGCTAGTTGAGAAAAGAGAAACTGAATAAGATGGCTTGACAGTTTTATTGTAGTTCATCTGGCATATCATATTTCTTTCAAGAAAACCTATAAAATTTTAAGTACATAATTTTTAATATTTTTTGCAGGACCGCTATTATGTACAAGGTGGCTCACGAGAGATTAGGAATCAAAGCTTAATGATTAATGGAGTAACGTATGCAATCATAGACAATGTATAATGTGTGGTGTGCCTGAAGCTAAATCAGCATGCAACTCTGCTGAGAGGCTGACAAATAGTGTACATTTGAATGCAATATTTACAGATTAAACATCTCTTACATTATTTTGCAATTCTGTTTGAGGTAGAATTTGGTCAAAGTTATGCCTGTTTCCTCTGAACACAGAGCATTGCAATGCATATTAGGTTTGCTTTAGGGCACACTGAGGGAATCTGCTCAGACATTTTTCCGCCGACTGCTCAATTGAGTTGACATCAGCAGTTTTAGTTTACACACACAAGGATTCTGTTGAAGATCCTCTTGAACAAGTTTACCTACATAGAGGATTATTTCATGGATCATATGGTCACCACCCAAGGATCTTTTTAAAAAAAACCTTGCTGAAAGTAAGAAGAATGTGCACTCAACCAATTTAAAAAGGAGTCATAAAGTCATTTTACCCTGCAACTGTCTTCACAGTCTAAGTCACTCAACATATACCGGAGAGGTGGTTCTGGTGAGGTAGATAGCCTGAAATTGATGAGTTTCCTGCCTTAGTTAGACTGGGGTAGTCAGATTCCATCTTTAAATCAACCAGTTTTACATGTGTTCAATGTAGTCAGGATCAATGTGCAGGAAGCCATTTTAACATGCAGCCTTTTCATTTGTATTTTGTATTCAGTGTTAAATACTTGCATTGATTTTTGTATCAAGTACAAGCAAGCAGCCAAACAGATGACTATCAAAGTAATGAACCTTGATGAAGTTATAATTGGTGAATTGACGTAATTAGTAAGTATATAGGAAAGATTTATTTTTTAATTCTCAAACATTACGGCATATAGACCCATGGTTTTTATTGCAGATTGGCAGTAGGTTGGGTGGTGGGGGGGTAGGGTCATGCATTTGAGCAGGTGAAGAGTGTGTGGGTGAGGAAGGTAGGTTCGAAGATTGAGGGGAAAAAGGGTGGCAAGCAGATGAGGGGGGAGGGAGGGAGGGATAGGAGGAAGGAAGGATGGATGGATGTCAGGTGCGTGAGAGTGTGCGAAGAATGGCAGGGTGTATTAGGGGATCACAAGTTAGTAGGCAAGGTTTGGTGAGAATGAGGATCAAGTATCCCCCAGGAAGTGGTTAGATATCGTAGGTGGGGTAAGGTTGGTTGTTTGTTATTAAAAATAAAGGACCAAATTAATTTCGACACCTAACTCTTCACTTTTCCCATTCTTTATAACGCATTAATCCTCCTCTCACAGCTGTAACATTAATCCCTCAAGGCAGGAGAATTATTTCCCAGGTGCAAATTACATTGTAAGAGACCTAGGCTGAACTGTAAACAGCCATGTAAAAGACATTTCATTTACATCTCCACATACGTCAGACTAACAAATGCTCAGCGCTTATATAAGATAACAGGGTGTAGAGCTGGATGAACACAGTAGGCCAAGCAGCATCAGAGGAGCAGGAAGGCTGACATTTTGGGCCTAGACCCTTCTCTGATGCTGCTTGGCCTGCTGTGTTCATCCAGCTCTACACCTTGTTATCTCAGATTCTCCAGCATCTGCAGTTCCTACTATCTCTGCTCAGCTCTTATGTTATGCAATTGCGTAGAGCTCTGCCTTCTTCGCAACATGCCTACAACGGACATGTCATTCTTCCTGTCCCTCAACCTCAGTTTACCTCTATTTTCAGACGATGTCTCAGTCCTGAAATTTGAGAAGCATCATGATTCCCAAAATGATAATTCTGCTTTTTCTTCACAAATACTGCCAGACTTAGTTTTTCCAGCAATCTGCTTTACTCTGCTTTCCGATGTCTGCAATTCTTTGTTTTTTTATGTCCCCCACAATCCTCTTCACCGATATTGAAATGAACAACAATTTATGGACAAGTTTTCCAACTAGCTTCAGTTTAATTTTTTGGGCATTCCAAAGACTAAACTGGAATCAAATTCAAAACATTTTTCAATGTATTTAAAACAATATGTTCCTCTGTATGAGATATGATCAATTTTATCATCAAAAGCTGTTGCTATTTTAATAGAACATTAAGACATAGAAGCAGCATTAGGACATTTGGCCCGTCAAATCTGCTTCAACATTCAATCATGGCCGATGTTTCTCCTGCCTCCTCCCTCTAATATTTGATCCTTTTACCAATCAAGGATCTATTGATCTTAAATATGCTCAGTGCCTCCAAAGGCCTCTATAGCACTCTGTTCCACCAATTCACCACCCTCCTGCCAAAAAAATTCTTCAGTTCCAAAAGGGTTATCCCTTCACTGAAGCCGTGTCCTTGGGTCCAAGTCTCTCCTACTGTATGTCTAATCTATGCAGGCACCTGAGTATTCTGAAAATTTTAGTAAGATCCCTCACCTCAATATTCTGAAAGTCCATCCACTACAGACCCAGAGTACTCAACTGTTCTTCATGGTGAGTCTTTTATCCTTAGGATCATTCTTGTGAACGTTCTCAGGACCCCCTCCAATGCCAGCACATCCATCCTTAGATAAGTGCCCAAAGACTGCTCAATATTCCCACTATTGTGTGACCAGAGCTTTATACAGCCTCAGTAGTACATTCCTGTTCTGGTATTCTAGCTTCTTGAAATCAATGCTAACACTGCATTTGCCTTCCTAACTGCCAACTGAACATGTATGTTAACTTAACAGAATCCTGTACTAGGATTCCAAAGTCTCTTTGTGCTGCAGATTTCTGAAGCCTTTCCCTGTTTAGAAAAGAGTCAACACCACTATTCTTCCAACCCAATTGCAGAAACTCACTTTCTCCATTTTATTCCACTTGTCCCTTCTTTGCCTGTCGAAGTCCAAATGCAGCACCCACCCCCCCACCTCCTCAATATGACCAATCTCTGCACCTATTTTTTTGCAGATGACACATTTAGCAGTAATGCCCTCGGTTCCTTTGTCCAGGTCATTAACGTATAACCTGATTAGTTGTGGTCCCAACAATGAGCCCTGCAGGACTCCTTCAGTCACCAGTTGCCATCCTGAAAAAGACCTTTTTATACCTACTCTCTGCATGGTCAGCGAATCCTATGCCAATATTTACCCCAACACCAAAGGTTCATCATATTTAGTAGCCCCCTGTAAATCCAAATATATTACATCCACTGACTTTCCTTTGTCTAAACCGCTCATTAATTCCTCCGAATTCTAAACAGATTTGTCAGACATGACTAACTTGATGAAGCTATGCTGATTCCACCTTATTTTTACAAAGCACTTCCAAATGATCCACAATCTCATTTTTAACAAATGGATGTTAAAATCAAACCAAAGACCGAAGTTAGGCTAACCGTCCTAGAGTTTCCTGTCTTCTGCCTCCCTCCCTTCTTAAACAAGGGTCTTACATTAGCCATTTTGCAACCCTCCCTAACTCCACTGATTCTTGAAAGATCAGCACGAATACCTCTACAATCTTAACTATCTCCCTCAGAACCATGGTATGGAGTTCATTTGATTGAGCGATTTATCCACCTTCAGACCTTTCAGCTTCCCCACATCTTCACCTTAATGATGGTCACTACACCCTACTCTGCACCAACTCTCAAAGTTTTGATAATGATGCACTGGTGTCTCAACTGTGACAACTGATACAAAGTACCTATTCAGTTCCTCCACTATTTCTTTGTTCCCCGTTACTACTTCTCCAACAATTCAATGTCCACTCTTCCTTCTCTCATCTTTATGAGATCTAAAAGTCATCTTTTATATTACTAGCTAGCTTACTCTCATTTGATCTTCTCCCACATTACTTAAGTTATCCTCTGCTGGCTTTTAAAGGCTTCCCATTTATTTCACTACACTGTCTGCTTTTTCTTTTACGCTGTCTGATTTCCCTTGTTAGCTGTGGTTGCCTCATTCTCCAAGAATGTTTCTTCATTGGGAAGAATTTCTGCTGTGCCTCCTGAATTACTCCCTGAAACTCCTACTGTTGCTGCTCCATCATCTTCACTGCAACAATTCCATTCCAACTAACTGTGGCCAACTCCTTCACATCTCTGCAGTTGCCTTTACTCAATTGTAATACCATTACATCCAATTCTAGCTTCTTCCTCTCAAGCTGCAGGGTGAATTCTATCATACTATGGTCACTGTATGCTAGAGATTCCTTCACTTTCAGCTCCCTAGTCAAGTCTGTTTCATTATACATCATGGAATCCAGAATTGCCTGCTCCTTAGTGCACTCTACAACAAAATAAATCTGGTAGACATAACACAAATTCCTTTCTTTGGGATCTGATGCCAACCTGATTTTCCAAGACCACTTGCATATTGAAGTCTCCCATAATTATTGGGGTAGTGCCTTTCCTATCTCCAGAGTTATTTTCTGCTCCACATCCTGACTACTAGGAGGCCTGTGCACAATTCTCGTCAAGGTGTTTTCTCCTTTGCAATTCCTCAACTATTTCCACACACATTCTATGCCTTCTGACTCAATCACTTCTTGCCATCAATTTAATTTATGTTTTTACTTAAAAAAAAAAAGCAATCCTGCCCTGTGCCTTTCCTTTCAATAAGATGTTTATGCTTTGTTATTTAGTTGCCAACACTGATCCCCTTACAGCCATGTCTCCAAGATATGCACACCATACGTGCCAATTTCAATTTGTGCTACAAGCTCATTTACCTTGTTTTGCATATAACATGCACTGAAGTGCAACTTCCTCAGTCCTGTGTTGACTGTTCCCCTTCTCAGTTGTCCCCTCATCTGCTATACCTGAAGTTAGGTTTCTATACACTGTCAAAATTACTTGTTCTGGAAATTTTTCTGCAGAGTCCCCTCCATTTTAACTTATTCCATAAATTTTCCATGCAACTAAACCCACACACCCGTATTTAGTTGAGAGCCCTATCGACAGAGTTAGTTAGGTGATTTGCCAGGCCCCTTCAGTCCTAGCAAGATTCAGGTGGAGCCAGTCCCATTGGAAAAAGCTTCCTCCTTCCCCAGTACTGGTACCAATCTCCCATGACCTTGAATCAGTTTCTTCCACAACCTTTGAGCCATGTGTTTACCTGTAACTTTATTTACCATCTGTCAGTTTGCTCATGGGTCAGGTAGTAATTCAGAGATTACCGCCTTTTTTTGGCTCTGCTTTTCAAATTTAATTTTTAAAAATTTTTTAAGCTTCTAGCTGGTCATGTGCCATCGGCAAAACCTCTTTCCTTCCTCTGCCGAAAATTGTTGAGAAAGAGATTCTCAGCAAGAGAACAGGAGTTCATAGATACAGGGTGAAAGGAGGTAGGTTCAAAACTGAGATGAAGAGAAACTACCTCGTAGAGGGTTGAGTCCGTGAAACTCACTGCACAAATCGCAGTGGAGGCAGAATCAACAGATTCAAGACATAGACAGGTGTCTGACAAAAAGCGTGTTAAAGGGCTATGGAGAGACAGCAAAGTGGAGTTGAGACCAGGATTAGATCGGCCATTATCATGTTAAATGGCAGAGTGGGTGAAAAGTGCTGAATTGTCTATTCCTACTCCTAATTTATGTTTCTATGGTTCCATGGTTCCATGGACCATTGAAGTTAAGAGGCATCACCTTTTATGTACCTAAATAAACATTATATTTAATTTCTTGCAGAAAAGAAG
Source organism: Ginglymostoma cirratum (assembly GCA_024137785.1). NCBI lineage: Eukaryota > Metazoa > Chordata > Chondrichthyes > Orectolobiformes > Ginglymostomatidae > Ginglymostoma > Ginglymostoma cirratum. The sequence goes on from JAHRHZ010000031.1 coordinate 916,930, forward strand.
GCTCCATCATTAAGGCGGCTACAGCCATCAACACGCTAATAAAGTTAATAAGGTTGTAAACTTTTCACCACAGCACAGATTGAAGTTTACGTTGTGCTCAATTCTTGTTTTAAAGACTCCAGATGGATCACAAATGATCAAAGCAAGTGATCAATGTTCAAGCTTCATGCAATAACTGATTTTCCAGCATTCCAAAGTCAATGAATTGGGCATGAATTGGATGGAGGTGAACATACTTATTCGCATCCTTAAAACACTCAACTGAATCAGCAATTTTCTCTTATTACTTATTCTAGCCATCTTTAAGTATAATTTACAGTTTGTAATCGCAAATCTGCCATTGTGAACTCATTAATTTAGGACTAAAAACTTACAGGTAAGACACCAATAATTAGAGAAAGAGGCCTTTTCAGGAAAGATATCACTGCCACACAGGGAAGGCAACAGGGGTTTGCCAGCCTTGTTCCCAGGATAACAGGTCTATTCCTCTAAACGGAGATTTGGCAAATTGGATGAAACTTTCAAAGGATGAATGAGAGGTGATCTCCAAATATAAAAAATACCTAAAAGGGATAGACAGGGTTGGAGAAGGCAAGATGTTACCCCTGCCTGGGGAAATCTAGAAATGGGAAGTACAATTTAAAAATTAACAAGGCCACTTAAGACTAAGCTGACAAGGAGTTTTAGCAAACGGAAGGCTGTGAAAAATAATGGAAAAAAATAATAAAAACTCTAAATTCTGGCCAGCAGCATCTGCTGTTACATGCAGGTGTGGTTCTATTACAAAAGGGTTGTTTGCTTCTATGCTGCCTCTTTATACCCGAGAACACCCCTAAAACTTTTCCCATCCTACACCTGAGGGGAAAAAAAAAAAGTGAGTAGGCAATGAAAAATTATACCCAGTTGGGCCTTCGATAAGCTCAATAAACCATCGGAATTTGCACCACTAATGGGCTTTCAATTTCTGCCCCAGTTTACAGAGACCAGCGTGCTGGATTACTCACCTGACAATGTCAGGCCATACATAATGCATGTATGGAGTTTGCTCTGTGTGTGCATGAGGTTGGCCCGAATTCCAGCCATAAAATCCAGTCCTGTGGTTCATGACCTGTGTGACGAGTGGTGTTGATTGCAAGTTGCGTTCCCTGCCATTACACACCATTCTCTAAACACAAAACGGTTAGGACAATGTTGCGGGTGGAGTCACTGTCACTGATGGGCAAAAGAGCAGGAGCCATGCCTGATGGTCACCAGGACAGCAAAAGGCCAATGAACTGTACGTTCTGATGAACAGTCAGACTTGACTTGTTAACGGTTTTCTCCCCATAGACACTGTCAAATCTACTGAGTTTCTCCAGTAATATCTGTTTTGATGACCTCTGATAAGAGGTAGTCAGTTGAATAATTATTGTTAAAAACATGAGAGTTCAACTGTCTAAACATTTGTGTCTGTATTATTTAACAGCAACAGAACACTGAATTTTTCAATTTATATGGATAGTTTAGGAGGGGTGTAGAGAAATTGCACAGAATTTCCTATTTCTGAACCATTCCCTTGGAATCTGCTACAATGAGGATTCCATAGGGTAGCCGTTCTCAACTCCCATCTGGTGTCGCAGAAAGTACTGGTCATTGGAAAATCTAGGCCATTATGTATGTCCTGGTTGTTAACCAACACTTTCCTATTCAGGTCCGCACACTTTCATCAATCCTGCAATTTTGTCCACTTCAAGTGGATGTTCAATCACCTTTTGGATCTCCTATGGAATCAACAGCACCACCCTTTCAGCTAATGCATTTCATGTTTACATTAACACATTAAAAACATAGAATTTCTCCTGGTACTTTTGTCAACTATTTGCAGTCTTTGATCTCTGGTTATCATTCCTCAAGCTAATGGAACTAGTTCCTACTTGGTTTTCCAAAGCTATATTCAGAATAAGTCAATTCAATCTCCTTCACTTTTTCTTTTCCAATAAGAATAATTCCACGTGACAAATATTGCATCCCATATCATCTGGGTATATCTCCTCTGCATCCTTTCTAAACAGTTTGAGACCTTTCTGAAGGTGGCTCAAACCCATGATCTCTACTACCAGGAAGGACAAGGGTAGATGATGTATGGGAACAGCTATAACCTCCAAGACCCCTCCATATTGTCATTACTATATTGTAATGATAACTCCATTCATTCACTGGTGCTGGGTCAAAATCCTAGAACACACTTGCTAATCGCACTGCGTACCTCTACACCCCAGAAATATTCCCCAATATATTTTTCCACCATCCAGACCTTCAAGGTCAGTATGTTGCAGTAGACATCCAAAAGTGGAAGCCTACATGTCAACAGGCCAATCAGCATGGGAGGAACTTCCCAGCATCTGCATGGCTGCACAGGGTCCATGTTCCTTCTAACCTAAGGACTGTAGCATTTCAAGGCAGCACCTCACAACCACATTGCCCAGGGCAATAAGGGATGGACAATGAGCATCATAGCCAGCAACTCTTACTTCCCTTCAAACAAAGAAAAGTCAAACTAGTCAAGCACCATTCTTTACATGTGACTCAACTTCAAAAGTCAGGAAGTGTGGGGGTTCAAATCTCATCCTACATAGAAAGCACCAAAGTTTAGGTTGGCACTACAACATACTGAGGGATTGCTGCACTGTTCGAGGTTTTATCTTTCAAAGATGATTTCAAAAAGCAAGGGCCAAGCTCTTCCCCTAGTGCACAAGAATGAATAAAAGTCGGTTTTGTTTTAGAAAAGGACAAGACAGTTAGCTCCACTGTCATGACAACAAGTATCCCTCAGTCAATATCACAAAAAGCAGACTAAACTTTTATCACTTTGGATGTTTGGGAGATCTTGCTTTGCTTAACTTGGCGACAACATTTCATACATTCCAATAATGACTACACTTTGAAATACTTCACTGATTTTCAAGTGCTTTGGGGCGTCCTGAGGTCATAAATGTTGCAAGACAACCAAGTGATTTTTTTCTTTATAAAGCTGGAGTCTGGCCTCAGCAGACATTCCATCAATACAATCTCTGCATAGTCGTGGGAGGAAAAAAAAAAAACTTTGCTACTCTATCTTGCCTAGCTGGGTCCTGTTGAGGATAATTGTACAGACCCTACTGCCCACACAGTACAATTATATTTCAGCATTCAACTACTGCACAACTGCCGTGTAAAAATCATCTGTGCTTCAGTAAACAGTGGTAAATAAGGGACTTTACCTCAATCTGTGAAACAAAGCAATAAGAATATAAATAAAAACCGAAAGAGCTGCAGATGCTGTAAATCAGGAACAAAAACAGAATTTGCTGGAAATACTCAGCAGGCCTGACAGCATCTGTTAAGAAAAATATCAGAGTTAACGTTTCGGGTCGGGTGACCCTTCCTCAGAAGTTCCGCAGTTCTGATGAAGGGTCACCGGACCTGAAACGTTAACTCTGATTTTATCTTCACAAACGCTGCCAGATCTGTTGAGCATTTCCAGCAAATTCAGTTTTTGATAAAAATAAATAACTTGCCCTCCAGAATTTCTGGTGTACTGAGATTGAACCATACATTGGACTTGTTATTGAGCTATTTTAATGACATGTAATTTCATTTAAACTCCCCCAAGCGCTACATAGAACTGACAACACACAGCTAGAACAAACAAATTACTGATTGGGTTTTCGTTAACTGACCATGATAGCGAGGACACCTTTAAAAGTCTGCAATGATTGACATGTAAAATGGAAGGCCTTTTTCAGTATCTGGATCCACGTCATCAATATAGACTGAGTTTTAAATTCTCATTATCTTCCAACCATTTTTATCCGTCACCATCCCATTTCCTTAACAGTACAAAATCAGGATCCAAGGTAAGACAGATCACAGACAAAACATGATTCATAGGAATTGGATGCATTGAAAGATTGTGTTTTTAAAAACAATACAAAAATTAGGTAGAATCTTGTTGAGGGACTGGGTTGTCATCTGCCAAAGAGTTAGCAAGTGACTTTAAGCATCTCTTTTCAGGAATACCTGCTGAACAACAAGCCACTCAGGCAGTGACAAAGCCAAGATGGGCCTTTCCATGGAATCAGGATTCACGGTGGAATTCTCAAAAGTCAGAGAGAGGTGGATGGAGGCTTGCAGCTCGTGCTCAAAATCAACACCACTGGGGAGGCTGTGTTTCCTGCTAAAAGGGAGCGCCAGTATAGAATTCAACACAGGAGAACAAAAAGGTTGATCAAGAGGTTAATACAGTAATCTTGTAAGGCCAATAAAAATCAGAACATGTGTTAGATTAGTGCAGATGAATGAAGTCACTTCCAGTATTAAACAGGAGGTCTAATAATGGAAAACAATTAAAACTACTCTGGTTCTGCCCCCAAGAGAAATAGCCACATAAGAGATCCTGGGGGAAAACCAGAGGTTATTAGCAAGGAGTTGAAGGAGATTTGCATTACTTAAAAATAGAGCTGGAAATAACTAATGGACTGAGACCTCATGAATCCTCGGGGCTTGATAACCTACATCCCAGGATACTAAAATTGGCAGCCACGGAATGGCAGGTTTGTCATACGGAGAGAGATTAGGTTGATGAGCCTGTATTCACTGGTGTTTAGAAGAACAAGAAGGGATCTCATTGGAACAAAATTTCAACAAGGCAGGATAGATTGGGTGTAGGGATACGGTTTCCACAGCCAATGAGGTCTAGACTAAAGTGTCATGGCCTTAGGATATGATGTAAACCATCTTGGAATGATGAGAGGAGAAAATATCTTTACTCAAAAAGTGGTGGATCTTTGATCAAAAGATCTTTGATTACCACAAAAGGCTGAACAGGCCAAGTCACTGAATATGTGACTTAAGGAAGAAATAGATTACTGGAAGCTATAATATATGTGTCAAGGGTTATGGGGAGAGAGTAGGAGGATGCTGTGGAGATACAGGATCAAATGCAAATGAATGAGCTAGCAGTCTCAATAGGTTGAATGGCATACTTCTGCACCTTATTTTCTATGTTCTTTTAGATTTTCTAAACTACAAGGTTTATACTTAGCCAAATGTTTTGAACAATAGGTTGGGAAGCACCAGATTAATAACACTTCCAATAAACATACTATTTTCTTTAAAAACAAAACTCTAAATTTTCAGTTAACTAAGTAAAGTCCATGTTGAGAAATGCAGCATATTTCTTACATGGATGTTGTATACTTTTACTTCATTCTCTTCTCTTATCAAAGTGAAATAATTAACAGGTCTGATTAAAGAAGGTGGCTTTCACTTCTGAAATGATTGAAATTTTGTGGCTATTAACATGATTCATTTCCGGTTCCTTTGAATTTAGTAGAAAGAAGTGGACTTTGTCTATAATGAGTAGGCATCTGGCTCTTATCTTTTTGGCTGCATAAAAGCAAAAAATTACCTCAATGACATACTGTCAATAATCTCCTCAATGAATTATCCTAATTGTTCCATTAAGTAATATTTTCCAGAGAAAGTTCCTTCAAGAATGTATTTGAATTTATTAATTCTTACAGAAATGTATTAATTTTTAAAAAACTGACATTCCATGAATAAAATTAAACTTTGCACTCAGTGCTTGAAATTCAAGTAATTACTCAGGCAGAACATGTCTAAGTTACATGTACAAGCAAAATTAGTCCTTACTATCTTATAAATAATGACCCTGAAATGGGTCATAAAAGGTTAAAGTAATTGAATTATGTCGCTATAGAATTTTTAATAAACCTCACTACTTCCTAAATTTATATGCACACACCAGTATAAATAATGCAATGACAAGTCACTATTGTACTTTGCAACAATGTTTGCTCAAGTTGGCTGTAACAGTCATTCTTGCTAATATTTGTCTGTAACCCAACAACCATAATAGGTGAACACTGTTTTGGTGAGACTTGCTGTGTACAAGTAATGACCATACTGGCCAAGTATGTCATGAAGTGTAAAGTGCTTGGTGATAAACTAGGTGGCATATAAATTCAAGTTCTTGTTTTAATGAGGATGTAAAGTTACTGCTTTACAGATCTAATTAAGCTGCATTCAATGGTTACATATTCAAGTTATAAGAAATCTAAGATTACACAGCAGACTGAAACACTAAGTGAATACTTTTACAACAACTTGGCCTGTCAACCCAAGAACCTTAAAAAGGTCCCACCTCCTTCCAGATCAATGTTATTCCAACAATTGGAGGGTACTGTGGGAGGGGGGGGGGGGCTGCAGGGAATAAAAACCATTTCAGGGTAGACAAATAAAAGTTGAGAATACTTATTGGTCTTAAATCAGGTTTGTTCTCCTCAAATGTGGGTGTGCAGCATTATTGTAATTATTAGCATAGTTGACAATAATGGCTGATTTTTAACTGCCATCTGAAATAGCCGGGCAAATTATTCAGTTTCAAGGACAATTAAAGAGATGGGTAACAAATACTGGAATTGCTAAGTAACAGCCACATCTCAAGAATAAATATTTAAAAACAGAACTATGAATCAGCCATAAAGAACATGATAAAATTATGGCAAATACCAACATTTGATATTTTGGATCCATGATCAAATCTTTGAAGTAGTTAGTCTGAGCCATCACTAATCAGTACATTTCTTGCAGATAGACAGCCTATCATTATCAAAGTGTCAATACATGCCTGATCCTCAAGTACAGCCCTCCCAAGCAGTGTCCCCATCACTTTTAGTGGGAGGAGAACTGAGGGTACAATTTGCACATCTCAGGCTCATGGGACAATTGCACATATTAAAATACAGCTGCCTCAGGCTGAGCAGATCTGTCAGCACAAATGTACAAGTACAATGACTTGTACTTTTTGGCGTGGTGAAAAATAAATTCAAAGCTGATCTTTGGAAAAATTAGGATGCTGTTTTGTAGCGATAAGGCAAACATTTATATATGGTGCTGTGACACCTGTGGATAGGCGAGATGTCCTTGGGAGGGATGATGCCAATTTTCAGAAGCATGGTGCCCTTTCAGCTAGTTAGAAGTTGCCATATATTCGTCAATTCATTTCTTGATATCTAATATATTAAAGTGCATAAACCCATTGAAAATTGGAGACTGAGCCACAGAACCTAACTGGAGAACTTTAATTTATCAGCTCATGTGTCACAGGTGGTAAACTAGCACAGAAAGCAAGGCATCAACTTGTGGCTCAGAGACAGTATGAACTGCCAATGCTGGAGTCTGAGATAACACAGTGTGGAGCTGGAGAAACACAGCCGGCCAGGCAGCATCAGAGGAGCAGGAAAGCTGATGTTTCGGGTTGGGACCCTTCTTCAGAAATTCTGAAAGGCACAGTGCTATGGCAATGACCGAAGTGATGCATGTGCCTGCAGGCAATGAGACAAACACAATGTTTAAAGAGCATGTTTAGTGGAGCATGGGTGGCTGTCAAGAGAACTATCAAGTTGTAAAGCTATTTAAGTCTCTGACTGGAGAGTTTTTAAATACCCAGCAGTATTTAAAAATTATTTTGCTGTTTCACCATTTTTATTGGCACAGTGGGCTGTCTGCCAGGTCACATTTTAATTGACAGTTCAAAACAATAAGCTCCGAAGTGTGGTCATGAACACAAATGCTGTTTGTGAATCCAGAGATCTGCCAAGGTGGATACTCAGCAGGTTGTTATGAGGAAAGTGCTGTGTTGGCACTAAGTTGGCACAGAAGAAATGAAGGGCCATGGACAGGTAGAGAGGTATAGGTCAGCATGGAGGGTATGAGGAGCCATAGGGTAGGTGGAGAAATTAAGTGTTTGGGTTGGCATGAACAGAGCATTGGGCAAAAGTTGGCATATAGGGTATGGAGCCATTGGGTGAAGGAACATGAAGTGGCACACATTATGTTTGGTGTACGGGGAGGGGCTATTTTATATTGCTGCTTTTTAAAAAAAATTTCATAACTGCAGCAAAGCACCATTGTACTGACACTAGTGGTACACTTTTTGCCCAGTGTACCACTACATATTACAGACTCTAAACTCCCCTATCCATTTCCCAAGTGAAAATTTGAGCTTCTGGTCCACTGTTCTGTCATGCCCCTCCTAGTGAGGTTTGGTGCAGCCAGAAATTGACCTGACATGAATGTTCAGGCCAGACAATGACCATCTCCAATAATAGAATCTAGCCACTGCACCTTGGCATTCAAATGGTGTTACTATCACTGCATCACCCACTACCATCCAACATGCTGAGGGGTACCATTGACCAGAAACTCAACTAGATTCACCATGTGAGCAAGAGCAGATCAGAGGCTAGGAATACTGCAGTGACTAACTCACCTCCTGACTGACTGAAGCCTGTCCAACATTTACAAGGCACAAGTCAGGAGTGTGATGGAATATTCCTCACTTCCCTGGATGGATGTAGCTACAACATAAGCTTGACATTATCGAGGACAAAGCAGCCTGTTTGATTGGAAGTACATCCACAAGTATCCACTCCCTCCACCACTGACACTCAGTAACAGCAATGTTAGATGACAAAACGCACTGTAGAAATTCAAAGTTCTTCAGACAGGAACTTCCAGACCCACAACCATTTCTGTCTAGAAGGACACGGGCAGCACATTCATGGGAACACTATCACTTGCAATTTCCGCTCCAAGCCACTTGTCATCCTGACTGGGAAATATCATTATTCTTTCAATATAGCTGGGTCAAAGTCCTGGTATTCCCTCCAAGGGCATTGTGTCAATCTACAGCATGTGCACTGCAGTGGTTCAAGAATACAGTTCACAACCAACTTCTCAATGGCAACTAGGAATGGACAATTAATGCTAGCCAGCCAACGATGTCCATGTCCCATGAGTGAATAAAGGACAGAACTTACAAATCAATAAAATATTCTCATGAGTTAAATCACCCAGTCAGCTGGAGATAGCAAGAACTGCAGATGATGGAATCAGAGTCAATATCGTGTGGAGCTGGAGGAACACAGTAGATCAGGCAGCAGCAGAGAAGCAGGAACGTTGACGTTTCAGGTTTACATCCCTCATCAGGACAGGGCTTGGTCCTGATGAAGGGCGTAAACCTGAAATGTCCCTGCTCCTCTGCTGCTGCCTGACCTGCTGTGTTCCTCCAGCTCCACAGTGTTGACACACCCACTCAGCTGCTGCTTCTTGCCTTACGCCACCTCATGTTCATGCTAGACTGTTTCGCTGTGATGCTGTAAGACATGCTTTCCATTTAAGTCTCTACACCTTAAAATCTGTCCACTTCACCCTCCTTCAGATTTTTTTTTTGTATTTTAATACAAAAGCAAAATCCAGCTGATGCTGAAATTCCTGAATTGCAAATATAAAGACTAGAACAATATAGAAACAGTAAGCTGTTCAAGCATCAGTAGAGACAAGCATATGGGGAAAAAATACAAGTTTTTGTTTTCTATCCTCTCTTTTTTTCCTTGACTCTTAAAAACTATTAAGTCTAAGATCTTCCAGTCAACTTGAAATAATTAACCATTTTTATCTCTTCACAAGTGCTGTTTAACCTTTTGATTATTTTGAGAATTTAATCACCTCATATTTGGTGTATTTTGTTATTCAATTTCATCCCTGAAGTACAGACACATTTTATCCATTAAATGTACTGTATAAAACAAATATTTTTGTTGTTGCCATGAATTCAAAAGCTATGATTTGAGACGCCAAGAGCAATTTATAGTCTGTGTCTCTACGGATAAAACACATTGCTAGTCTTTGAACACTGATTTTTCTAAGATCCCCCCTGAGTAAAGCTGAAACCCATTACTTATGTATTATTCTGATTATGTGTAAGCGTGGAGATACACAATCATATTTGTATCCAATGTGTACCCTCACTTGACTAAAAATGAAAGAAATTCATAGATTAAAATATACAATAGTGGTAAAACACAGTTAGTCATTCAAGTGTGATTTTGATTGTTTTGGATGTATATACATCAGATTTAAAATAAGCACTATGGATTGACAGATGTAGATTCAAATGGAACAAAATACTTTCATGGGAGGCAAGATCAGTGCAACTAAAGCAATCAAGCATTGCTTCTTTGTATTTTTAATTATTCTTCACATCTTCCACTTAATTTGCATTTCTTAGCTTTTCCCCTACACTAACATGGTCTTTAAAAACAGACAGGTTGGAGTATTGCATTATTTTAACTGGTAGTCACGGCAGTAGAGAGTACTGACAGCAAGTTTTGTTTTTTCAACCAAGATCGTGAAAATCATATTTGTGGGATAGCAAATATTTCACTAAGTAATAGTTGGAACTAGTTATTCAAAGTGTGCCATAACACTTCCATCGCAACATCTCATCTACTATATACATTGAAATGAATACAATCAGAAACTTAAAAGATTGAGTATTTCACTACAGAAGAGGGAAAAATGTTCAGAAGTTTTTTTGTTATAAGGAGCAATTTATGTCCTTAATATTCTTCCAGTTAATACCCAAAGAATAACCACATGTCCCAGCTAATTAGTTCACCTTTGATCTACTATTAGTTCAACTCATTACCATAGCATCTTTACAAATCAGCTACGTAGTTCAGACCAAAAGAAAACCTCTCATTACCACATTGGTCAGAATTGGAGTCATGTCATACATCATTTAGAATGAAACCGAAATTTCTAAATTCATAAAAAAACCTTCATTCTTTTTACAAGAGAACAAAATTCAACTGAACACGTGAATATACCCCATGTCTTTAGATTGGTGTAAGCTGTGAAATGCATCAGAAATTTAACGGCTGTCATCTCAGTTGAGCGCTTCGGTTTTTGCTGTGTACTGTTCAAAAGCCAATTGTCAATAATAATTTTCTTCTAAAAGGTAGTCAGTAATGATTGCGTGTCAAACAGTATTTTGCATGCAGTTATGCAACATATGCAAGGGGACTAAGAGGTCAGAACAAATTGCTGCTGAGCCATAGGAGCAAAGAAAAGTATTTCAAACACCATAAATGCATTTTAAGCTGAAAAGCCACAATAATTGCAGGTCCCAATTACATTGCCTTGCAAGCTACTTTTCTCCATCCATCAGCTCGAAGCTATATCCAGTCCTTCTCATCAGAAATTGCAGGTTTTCTTTGAAAGAGCATTAAAAACTAGAAAATTCATTGTCTCAAATTTTGGACCTTGTTTCTGCTCCCCTGACCTTCAGCCGCACCCCCCCCCCACCAGAATTATTAAATAAGCCATTCCATACCACAACTGCCTGCAGTAATTTCACATTGATGGCTGATTTCTCAGAAAAAAAACAGCTCACATATACTTTATGCCCCTATATTAATTTATCTTAAAATCAATACAACAGATAAATAATAATACAGCATGAGATGTGTTATTTTGTCACTGTGGATGGAACAAATATTGCATTGGAGTCTTAAATTGAAAAATCAGTGAAAGATTTAGGGATAACTATTACTGACCTGCTTGAGAGTTATAATACTTTTGCAATTATTTATACAACCATTTTCTTTTGATGCTGTTCTGAAGAAAACTTAATTGCCTATCTACACAAGTATATTGTTCTCACTTGCATTCTTTCAACTTTGATAAAGTGGAGAGATGTACTAGCACACAATGACTTGTTTCAAACAGGCACAGGAATAGTTACAGGGAACAGTCTGTTCTAAATGTCAGAATATTCAGTCACCCTGTCGTAGGAAATTACTACAGTTTTGTATATTGTACTATTGGTAACTTTCACTTCTACTCTAAATCGCTTTCAAAATTGCAGAATTCCTACTTCCTCCACACTGCCATATAATGGATAGAGGTTTTAAAACTCAAAATGGCAGTCACTCCCAGAACCTACCAGCACATTTCTTGAAATAGCACACCTATTCCGACCTTTCGAACATCATATGTTCAGTAATAACTTCAGTATTTCATTTACGTGTTCCTATTCTTATCTTTTCTCCCCTCTATCATTTAATAGCCACAAATTTAGAAACACCGTTGTGAAAGCTATCAGGATGTATTGGCTACAACAAAATTGGCAAGTTTTATTCTTATGTTAATGAATATTATTGGGCTTTGCTCAGCCCAATGAACATCAGGTCAAAGATGATAAAGTCTTCATGAATAGTTTCAAATTATTGATCAACTACACAAAAAAAATTTCACTCTGCATGTGACATTACTATGGTCAGCTGAAAAATATTTTCAATCTCTCTGGAGGTCAGCACTAAAGTTGAAATCTGCATGCCCATTACCATGTTGTTGCCTGCATACAACTACAACCAGCGTGACTGAAACTGCCAACTTGCTGCGAAGCCAGCTGGACAGTTTTGATTTTCTAGCTGACGCTGGTTTGATGCCAGCAGTAAGCCACTTACAGTAACTGTTAACACATTTTAAAGGTATGGGTTTACAAAGTATAAATCGATCAGCTGCCAATATGTATGTTTCAGCTATTAGGTAAACATAACAAATAACAATTAATGGAAACAAAGGACATCACTGTGGAAAAAGAACAAAGACAGGTGAATAAAAACAATCACCAGACATGTTGGTTTGCCAACTTCATCCTGCACCACGTCACTTTCTTGGAGTGGAATTGAGATCTTTGGGGGAGGGGTTTAAAGGGGGAGAGGGAAACAATTAATTCATTCTATCTGCCACTTCTCACCCCACCTTCCCTGCCAAGGCTTTGAGCACTGGAATTTCTCAGTGGCCTCCACGCTCCCAATGACACTGGGGACTCAATCAGCTGAAGGCAGCAATCTTAGGGTGAGGCTTTGCTTCATTTCAGCAGTAACCACAGGTTGCCCTGCAGAGGAGCAGCTCCAATCATTAAAGGCAATTGTCATGAAAAAGTTTAGAGGAGACAGGATGCCACCATGTTGAAAGACACTGTCACCTGAAATGCAGCCCGTTACTTTAGTGCTTGGAAGGCATCATATTGGCTCTCTAGTTCGGAGAGCTACCCACAGTATTTTAGCAGATGAAGAATAGCACACCTATTGTTGAGAAATTGGCCAATTCATTTAAAAAAAAAAAAAAACAGCTGGGAGAATGGTTGTCCACAGCAAGACTTTGTGATCCCAATTTCAACATCCCAAAAAGCAAAGTCCTGCTATTGTCAAAATAGTCAATATAAAGCTCAATCAAATTTGACAATGTAGTCTATAACTCCACAGCTCAATATTGGACCACTAAGTAATTATGAACGGTCAGCAAAAAAAAGAGAATCAACCACTTAAAGACCAAATGGTAAATACATCAGAATAAGTGTCCGGAATATTCAGAAGAGGAGATAATTGTTGCAGCAGCTTACGTTGGATTTGTGCACCAAGAATTTGCCATAATCCTAATAGCTGACTCCATATTAGCTGCCAGAACAACTGAAAATTACGTCAGGAAATTCTTGTGTACCTGAGGGTTCTGCCTCACTGAAATGTAGTAGTTACCTAGAAGATACAAAGATGAAAAACTTTTTACTCCTGGATAACTATTAAACAGAAGCCTAGACTCACAACGGACCCTGCACCTCTGTTAGATTTAACAAAGGAAACAAATCACCAGGCATGCCATTTGCCAACTTCATCCTGCACCACATCACTTTCTTGGAGTGGAATTGAGATCTTTCTGGGAGGGGTTTAAGGGGGGCAAGGGAAACAATTCATTCATTCCAGCTGCCACTTCTCCTCCCGCCTTCGCCCCAACTGACCCTGCACCTCTATTAGATTTAACACCACTCCTTGCCCCACCACAGTCTGGGGCTTCAAAATTCAAGTGAACCAAGTTGGTAATTGTATTGGAAGGTCAGTTTTGGACTTGGAAGTTCTGTATTTGTTGACCAGAAGATGGTGATCACGACCCTTGTTTATTGCTCTTTTGGCACTGGTGATCTGATACCTTATCTGGATGACCTTCGATTATACAAATGCATTTCAGGGAAGAAAACTATGCTGATCAAACAAGTAATTTAAAACTATATTATTGTATACTGGTCATACAAATGATTTCTCAGGCCATTAGAAGTTATGGACGTCTTCCGTCATGTGTTCTTTAGCCTGGTGTAGATTATTTTCACACCAATGTCCTCAGTGGTATTGACTGCTGTGTCACTATCATGTGTAACAGACTGTACGCTGTTGGTACTGGTTTGATTCAAAGTTCAATGATCTCAGGTGGACTGTATTAGCAGCAGAAGTATTTGGTTGTCTCAAATTTTACCGATATTTATTCTTTGAATGTTTGTCAGTGGCATCAAGAAACAGAAAATATTTTCAGTAGCCCAGTGAATTCTGTGGCTTTTCATAGAGAAAGCAAGGCAAATTTCAAAACACCAATAAAAGTAATTTCTGTTTGTTGAAACCTTCAGTACATCATTCATCTTGGAGGCCCCAAAGTTTTCAATTTGTTGTTTTTCTTTTAAACTTTTGGTTCAATAACCAAATTCTCTGTTTGGGACCTTGAACAGTGGTTCCTTGACAATGTTGGATCTGACAATTGTTCTTATAGATGTTTTCCTGCTGACATCTTGGCCTGGGTCATCCCATAATCTCAGAGATATTGTTAACTCCTCTGGTGGAGTCTGTATAAGATTAGGATCAAACAGCCAGTTGTTCTACCTTGTTAAACGTCAACCTAAGAAATATTCATAGCTGTTCGTGCTTCACTGCTTAAGGAGGGATGATCAGGATTAGCGCACGGTGTATCAATGAGCTCTGACTCATTTTACTTAAGAGTAGTAATCATCTACCCAGAATGGATCCCAAATAGTAAACAGAAAATGAAATGATTGAAAGAGGACATGTCTCAAGCATTCTACAGAATCAAAGATTAGAGACTGGATTTCTTTGATTCCAAATACCTGCCATGCCACTCACCAGAATATCAAGTCCTTTTGTTCAACTTGTGGCTTTAGTGATTGTCACTTATTAACACCAACAGCTGTCAAGTGCACCAGTGAAATCTGCTAAGAGGAAATCATCCTGCTATTCAGCATCTTGTAATACTGAAACAGTGCAGACTGCTGTTCTGAGGTCTCCTGACATTTTGGTGTGTTGGTGCTATTTTCCATAGTTTTCAGACCAATTTGCACTTTCCCCACCCCAACAAAATGGTGTTTTGCACTCCTTCCATGATTCAAATTTTTGTTGCTTTGGAATTTTTTCTTTTAAGTGGAAACTGCAAATAGCTTTCCTGGTTTAAATCTTCATCTGTCTTGGACTCAAATTTGCTTCTGATATTGCCAGTTTTGATTTAAAGCCCTATTTAAGGTTTTACATGATGCTTGCAATGTCATAGCTCATGGTGAGATCAAATCCCATTTTTTAGGCTAAGTACTTCATTGCTCCTTTTTTCAGCTTCCCAACCCAGGATTGCATTGTACAGGGAAGTGTTTTAACCTTCGCCTTAGGGATTTAACCTACAGATGGAACCTGACATCATCTGCATTTCAGCTGGATTGCAATGCTGGCCTGAACCCTTACTGCCAAAATGTGATTACCAAGAGCTCACACTTTCTGCCTCCCCCACCTTCACTCCAGAGCTGGCTGCGCATGTTGCTGTTTCAATTTGTACAAGCCTGCGCTGATGTCTGTTTAAATGCTCCCCCCGACTCACTCGCTAATCCTTTCTTCAAAAGTATAGGCACTAAAAATAGTAAATAAAAACCGAAAGAACTATGGATGCTGTCAATCAGGAAGAAAAACAAATTTGCTGGAAAAGCTCAGCAGGTCTGGCAGCATCTGTGAAGGAAGAAACAGAGTTAACATTTCGGGTCCCGTGGCCCTTCCTCAGAACAGTTGAGGAAGGGACACTAAAAATGGTAAGAGATAACAAGGCATAGAGGTGGATGAATACAGCAGGCCAAGGAGCATCAGAGGAGCAGGAAAGCTGAGGTTTCGGGTCTGGGCCCTTCTGAAGAAGTGTTTTAACCTTAGCCTTAGGGATTTAACCTACAGATGGAACCTGACATCATCTGCATTTCAGCTGGATTGCAATACTGGCCTGAACCCTTACTGCCAAAATCTGATTACTGAAGAAGGGTCCAGACCCGAAACATTAGCTTTCCTGCTCCTCTGATGCTGCTTGGCCTGCTGTGTTCATCCAGCTCTACACCCTGTTATCTCAGATTCTCCAGCATCGGCAGTTCCTACTATCTCTAAAAATAGTAATGCGCTTTTACGCAGAACTTTGTTCCTTTCTCAATATTTTTCTTACTGTTGCTCTATTCTTGGTGGGGGTTAAATCTGCACTGTTGCCCACCATGTTATGATTGTAAATATAGCATAGGAAGAACGATCTGTGTCACATTCTATGCTAGTCTAAGAGCTTTCCGATACAGGCAACAGACTCTGTTGTGAAGTGCGTTCCCAAGTCGGAACGCAACGTAACACAGTACAATAGCCGTTCCTAAGTACGAGGGAAGGTTTGTATGTTGGATCTTTAAAACTCGTGTATACACAGCGATGCACGGGATCTTATTTTTAAGAAAGAACGCTTGTGAATCAGGGAGCAACTGTAAGAATGTACAGGCTACATTATAGAGTATACGATATAGTAACACAAAGAGATACAAGTTTCCGACTGCAATTGCCTAAGACTCTGGAGAAAAGCTAAACCTGTAGCTAGTCACTACTATACACGAGAGGTGGAACGCAGATAAACGCAGCTCCATGAAAGGGTAGATCCAAAGGCAATCCTAACTCGTCACTTTTAATCGCGCTCTCCACCCCCACCCCATTCCAACTGGAAACCTAATCCCTTACCCACTTGGTACCCTCACGGGAAAGTCTCTTCCCTGCTTCAGCAGCCACTTGACCACACTTGCGTACTACCTTTTTTTTCCTGAAAATGGGTCCCGACCCGAAACGTTAGCTTTCCTGCACCTCTGATGCCGCCTGTGTTCCTTCAGCTCTGCACCTTGTTACCTTTGACCAGTGGCTAGCTGTGCTGACAGATATGTACATACCATAGCCACTGCCCTCAAAGCTTCGCGGTTTCCGTTACCAATTCTCGCTGCTGCCGGCCAAGGGGATTTCTAGATAGGTCTTCCCCATTTCTTAAGAGGTTCCTGACCAAGAATTTCTAAGGTTGATGTTTATCAACCATCTTTTGTCTAATTGCGGTAAATGTTTGGAATAGAAATGGAATATGTGTTAAGTGCCTTCTAGCTGGCTAATAAGCATGTAACCTCTATGAGGCACTGACCAGGGATAATAAAGGACAAGCGAGATTGTCGCCATAAACTCTCAACAGGCGGAAATTGGGAGCCAGATGCTCCAGGAGGTGAAGATCTCACATCTCGCTACTTTGCGACTTTTCTTTTTAAATTTAAAAAGGAACTCTTCCGAGCAGAGATTCCACTCAGGGCTCCCTCAGAAATACAGAGCTGTAACTCCATTCTGACTGTTCTGTTAGTCAGAGGATGGAATAGTCAGAGGAAGACACGGCAACCCCCACTTTTCGCAAGTTAGCTGCGGTATTCTGAAGTTTTAGGGTTCAGAATCACAGACAGCCACTTTGACAGTAACTATCAAATAGTCAGTACACTAGTTAAATTAGGATAAGGACTGGGAGGTCATGGGGTAGGGTGCCAGAGGAAAAAAGGTTGGAAACGGGCCAGGTAAGTAATGCAGTGTTTAATGTAAGCCGGAGAAATGCGGTCCGATGGTGGAGGTGGAGCCATATATGGCAGGAGGAAGTTCTCTCAGGGTGGATGATTGTGGAGGCAGTTCGAATCTATAGAAGGTTTGTCTTCCTCACTTCGCCAAAATGGCACTAAAATGAACTGTTTTGATCGCCAGGTGGATCGTCAATTGAAATGTTTTACATTAGCGCACCAGGGAATGTTTTGTTTTAAATTTGTCTTACCACAGATCTGTCCAGCATGAAAAAAAAATCTCAATTTTCACGTACCCCGTACATTCTCACTGTCTTGAGTTTACATAATGGCAATTAGTTTCAACGAGACAAACACAAAGAAGAAAACAAGCAGATATATCATTATATTGAGACTTACTTAAGGTGTATCATAACATTCCCAAATTGCAGGGCCAGAAACAAATGGCCTGCAGTGGTTAGTTTGAGACATGGGGTAGTACTCCAAGATCTTACTTTCAGCAAACAATGCACGGAAAAACAGCACTTTAACAATAAGGATGGTATAGTTGGAGCTGCTTGCCCTCTCGCCCGGAAGTGGATAGATTTATCCATTTTGCTTCCTATTTTCACCCCACTCACCTAGTTGATCTGACTCCTCCTTACCTCAAAACCTGTCTACGTTTCAGGGGATAGACTGGCCACCCGTATCCACTATCAACCTGACTCCCAGTTACCTCGACTTTCCATCCTCACATCCTGCTTCCTGTAAAGACTATTCCACTCTCCCGGTTTCTGTGTCTCACCTGTTCTGATGATGCTAACTTCGACAACGAGGACTTGGAAATGTTCACGTATTTCCCTCAACTGAGGATTCCCAAGCACCTTCAGGGTTGACAGGGTTCTCAGCCAGGTCTGACCCATCTCCTGCGCTTCAGCCATAAACCCATCTTCTCTCTCCCACAGTGATGGGGACCCCACCCCCCATCCTCACCTACCATCCCACCAGCATCTCTATCCAGAGGATCATTAGCTACCATTTCCACCACCTTCAGCAGGATGCCACCAAAAAACACGCATTCCTGTCTCAGAAGTTTGCATGTCTTTCAAACGCTCTGCCACAGAGCTGTGGAAGCGGAGTCTTTATTGAAGGCTGACAGAGATAGATTCTTGATCCTTAGGGGAATCAAGGGTTATTGGGAAAGGGCAGGACAGTGGACATGAGGAAAATCAGATCAGCCATGATCCTGTTGAATGACAGAGCAGGCTCAAGGGGCTGAATAGCCTGTTCACCCTTTTTACCCATATGGTCTCCTATGTTACATTGGGTAGGCATCAGGCAACACTCCCATTTGTGAAACCATCGAGGCCCTGAATGGCAATTAGATGGTCATGGTTTGGGTAATCCAACCCCACTCCCATCCCCTCAACCATGATCTGCATGTTTATAGATAATTCCCCAAAGAATTGAGGGCAAAACATTGATATAAGTCGGTTTAGTGCTGCATTGGATTTGGTAAGTGATTAGAGATCTAAACAACCAAATAAAGGGTTGCCAGAAATGCAATGAGGAGTTTGGGAAGACAGGTAAGTTGAGATCAGGGTTTGTGGTTGCTAAGATGGATCAAGTTACCCTCAGTAAACTGGAGACACACACCCCCTAAGAAATAGCCTCCATTGATCTGCTGTACTGAGAAAATTACATTCAACTGAGAAACAAGAACTAGCCAGTATAAGATGTGAAACAAACATGGTTGAGATGACCGTAAGAGAGAAGATCAAAAAAAAGTATACTAAGATAAGATGGTGTAGAGCTGGGCATTTTCCCAGAAGAGGTCAGATTTAAGGAGAGAGTAGAGAGATTTTAAAAAAAGAGCAATTTTTAAATAAACACAGGATGGTTTGCATGTGGAATGAAGTTCCTGAGGAGGTGGTTGATGCGGGCACAGTTAATGTTTGAAAGTCACTTAGATAAGTACATGATTTGGAAAGGTTTGGACAGATATAGGCCATGGACAGGCAAGTGGGACAAGTTTAATTTGGGATTACATTTGGCATGGACTGATTGGACAAAAAGGTCTGTTTCTGTGCTCTATGACTGACTGATGAACTAGGGCATTTTTTGATGTCCACTTCAAGAGCAAGTAGGGAAAGCTATACATAAGAGTCACAGATCTGCAGCTTGGAAACAGGCCCTTTGGCCCAACTTGTCCACACTGCCCACTTTTCTCAGTTAAACTAGTCCCATTTGCCTGCATTTGGGACGTATCCCTCCATACCTATCCTATGCACATACCTGTCTAAATTATCTCAAATTTAAAAATGTGTACTCACTTCCACTACTACCTTTGGCAACCAGCTTTAGTCAATGCCCTCAAAAAAAAAATTGCCCCTCTGGACCCTTTTGTATCGCTTCCCTCTCATCTTAAAATTGTGCCCTCTAATTTTAAGACTCCCCTACCATGGGGAAAAGCTGTCAGCTATCTATCTTATCTATGCCTCATGATTTTATAAACCTCTCTAAAGGACACCCCTCTGTCTTATGCTCCATAAGAAAAGACAGCTTATTTAGCCTCTCGTTATTATTGAAACCTTCCAGTCAAGGTAGCATCCTGGTAAATCTTTTCTTCACTCTTTCTGATTTAATATGGTTAGGGCATCTAGGAGTGCATGCACTACTCCAAATGTGGCCTTACCAACCTCTTATACAGCTGCAACACAATGTCCCAACTCCTCTACTCAATGGCCTGACCAATGAAAGAGGGTGAGCCAAAAGCCTTCTACACCAGCCTGTCTACCTGTAACACCACTTTTGAGAAGCTATGAACCCGTATCCCTAGACCTGTTCTATAAACACTCGCCCAGGACCCTACCATTGACTGTGCAAGTCCTGCCCTGGTTTGACCCAGCAAAATGGGTTTAACTAAATTGGACTCCATTCTCCATTCCTGAGCCCACTGGCCCAGTTGATTGAGATCACACTGCATTCCCAGATAACCTTCACTGTCTACTATACTAACAATCTTGGCATCATTTGCGACTGACTAAGCAGACCTCCTAAATTCTCATCCCAGTCATTTATATAAATGACAACAGTAGACCTTGCACCGATCCCTGTGGCATACCGCTGGTCACAGACTGTCCAGTCTGAAAAACAACATCCTACTGTTTGTGTCTTCTACCTCAAGCCAGTATTGTACCCAATTGCCTAGCTCTCCCTGAATCCCATGAAATTTAACATTCCTCTAAAACCTACTGTGCAGAACCTTGTCAAAGGCCTTGCTGAAGTCCATGTGGACAAGACCTGCACTGCCCTCATCTACTTTCTTGGTCACCCCTTCCAAAAAAAAAAAGACAATTTCCCACACACAATAACATGCTGACTATCCCAAACAAGTCCTTGCCTTTCCAAATGCCTGTAGATCCTGCCTCTAATAATTAACCACAAACTTTTCCCTGCATTCTCTCAAATAATGGCACATTATCCACCTTAAAATCTTCGGGCACTGCACTCATCACTGTCAGTGATGTAAATATCTCCCCAGTAGCCCCACAATTTCATAGAGCTTCATAGAATCCCTACAGTGTGGAAACAGGCCCTTTGGCCCAAGAAGTCCACAGTGACCCTCAGAGCATCCCACCCAGACCCATCCCCGTATAACCCACCTAATCTACACATCCCTGAATACTACAGGCAATTTAGCATGGCCAACTAACCAAACCCGCACATCTTTGGACTGTGGGAGGAAACCCACGCAGACACGGGAAGAATGTGCAAACTCCACATAGACAGTCACCCGATGGTGGAATCAAAACTGGGTCCCTGGCACTGCGAGGCAGCAGTGCTAACCACTGAGCCACCTCCCTAGCCGCCCACAAAGTCCTAGGATATACTTCATGTCCTAGTGATTTATCTATTTAGAATGCATTTTAAGACTTCCATTACCACCTCTTCTGTAATTTGGATTCTCAAGAGATCACAGTTTATTGCCGCTTTTCGTCGATAAATACTGACAAGAAATATTCATTTAGGATCTCACCCATCACTTGTGGTTTCACACATAGATGACTTTGTTGATCTTTAAGATCTCTCCCTAGGTATTCTTTTGTTCTTCATATACTTGTAGAAAGTTGTCGGACTCTCTTTTACCTTATATGCCAAAGCTATCTCATGACCCCTTTTGGTCTTCCTGATTTCTCTTGTATACTCCAACACCCTGTGCTGTAAGGAATTCACTTGATCCTGGCTGCCTGTACATGTCATATGCCTCCTTTTTTCGACCAGGAGGTCAATAACTGGTCATCCAGGGTTCCCTACTCCTGCCAGCCTTACTTTCTGCTACCAGGAATATGCTGTCCCTGAACCCTCATTAACTCACTTTTGAAAGCCTCCCACCCCTCAGATGTCACTATTTGCAACAGCCTCCCCCCAATCTACTTCTGAACTTGCAGACCAGACCGGTTTTTCTCCATGCTATTTTAAAACTAATAGAGTTATGGTCACTGGTCCCATTAAGATCGTTAAGGGCTAAGAGAGTGCAGTTAAATGGAACAGAACCTTGCATAATGGTAAGTGTAACCATGAAATTCAACAACAAAAAAAAATCTTTCAATGAGTTGAACCCTTGAAATACACTGCATGAATGGATTGAATAAGCCCTTGAAATAAGTCCAAGATCTGAGGAGTGGACCTGAGGGTGGCCAACTTGGAATGCTGGCCTGAAATTTAAGACAGTGGACAATAAAGGCTTGAAGCCCATTCAGTCAGGGGAAAAGTTGTAAACCTGATTCATATTGGTTTGACCCATTCAATACAAAGGAGGTAATGTGTGACCAGTATGTTCATTTCCAAGTGCTAATATTGTTTTACAGCTTTGTACTTCATATTGTTGAATTGTGTAGCTACATAGTGCCATAATTATGCAAGCAATGATACAAATGCAAGTGGTTATACAAGAATATATACTGTCGTATCAATTATTTAAAGCAAAGTGAAATGGATCTTAATTTGAAGCATTATTTGCCAGTTAATTATGTACCTTGCAATTGCTCAGACTGATGTTAAAAGTAACGTCTACAGAAAGTGGAAATTCATTGGTAATTTCATTTGGATGTCATCAAGTATTAAAATAATCTTAATGCAACTTATTTGGGAATCTAGGAAGATGTCCAGAGAGTAATTGGAATAAGAAACTACTGCAAGGAATTTGAAGTAAACAGCACTGATGCATTTAAGATGGATTGTGATAAGCACATAGACGAGGAGAAGGAGGAGTAGTTGGATGCGTTTTTGTGGTTAAATATAAATGGAGCATTAGGGTCATCTGGAATATTAACAGCAGTATGGACCTTTTGGACTGAATGACCTGTTTCAATGTAGTAAATCATTCGTAACATTATAACTTGCACTTTGAGGATTTCCTTTGGTGCTGAAACTATAAAGATTGGCATCCAATATAGTATAAAATGTTGTTTCAGGCTTCATTAGTTCAGTTTGAACATCTGAAAAATGTATTAATTACAAAACAGCTTTAATACAGTAATCATTGTTACTGACAGCTCCAAGAACACCCAAGCGTGTTGGTGATCTGGAAATCCTAATTACAGAAGCCATCCTGTTCTATTAAAAGTAATTAAACAAGTAGCATTCTAGAAAAAAGCTATAAATCAGGAAGTGGTAGGAGGGAGGAGCTCAGGACAGTTACAATTACTGGAAAAATGGTACTGAGTAAATTCTTGGAACTGCGAGCTAATAAATGCTGGGGTCCTGATGGATTGCCTTCTGGCATCATAAATGAAGTGGGAAGAGACACAGTTGATGCATTTTTTTTTTAATTTTCCAAAATTCTTTTATTCAGGAATGGATCCATTATATTCAAAAATAGCAAATCTAACTCCTTTATTCAGAAAGGCAGGAAGACAGAAAAGAGGAACCTATGGGCCAACTAGAACATCTGTCAGAAAACTTTGGAAGCTATTTATTGAATTTGATAGCAGGACATTTAAATAAGTTCAACATGGCTTTGTGAAAGCAAAATCATGTTTACCCAATCTACTGGAATTCTTTGAGGAAGTAACATGTTCTTAATAAAGGGGACCAAAGAACATACTGATTCTACATTTTCAGAAGAAATTCGGTAAGGTGCCACAAAGGTCATTGTCAAAAACAAATGTCAAGATTTATGAGTATTTCAAAGTGAGGTGAAACTCTTTGGTCAGAGTATTGGAATATAATAAGAAATAAAGACATGGTTCTAAACGGGGTCGAAGTGCAAACACACCTGGCTATACATGTGCACAGATCATCAGCAATTAGTAAAGCATAGTGTTCTTGGTTTTATGACTAGGGGCATAGAGTACACTAGGTGGTGATTTTGAACTTGTACATAATACTTACTCAGACTTCAGGTTGAGTAACATACACAGTTGTGGGCACCGTGTTACAGGAAAGGATGTTTCCCTACAAGGAAACAATCTAGAATGAGAGATTATACGCTTAAGATAAAAGGGAGTAGCCTTAAAACAAATGAGGATAGTTACTTCTAAGTGTCATGAATTTGTGGAACTCACTACCATAGAGTGTGATGGACGCTGGAATGTTGAGCACATTCAAGGAAGATGGATTTTTATTTATTAATGGGTTGAAGGGTTATTTAAGGTCAGACAGGAAAGGGGAGCTGAGAAAAGCCATGATCACATTAAATTGTGGAGCAGGCTCGAGGGGCCAGATTGCCTCTTGCTCCTCATTTTTAATGTTTTACATGGAAGATGTAAATACAGAGACCAGGCAGTGATTTACAGAAAGGATGTTTCTTATTTCTGGAACCAGTTGCAAGATAGGTTGAAAAAGTTGGGACTGTTCTGTGGAGAGAAATCAGCTGAGGGGAGATTTGAAAATTACGAGTTGACTGTACAGAGTCAATAGGGAGAGAAAACAAAAACAAAAAGTGCATAGAATTAAAGTGATATGCAAATGAAGTTAGGGTTGTGTCGGAAGAGAAACCCTCCCATCCTGAGTAGTTAAGATATACAAC
This sequence comes from Ginglymostoma cirratum, assembly GCA_024137785.1. Taxonomy (NCBI): domain Eukaryota; kingdom Metazoa; phylum Chordata; class Chondrichthyes; order Orectolobiformes; family Ginglymostomatidae; genus Ginglymostoma; species Ginglymostoma cirratum. Next base: position 941,538 of record JAHRHZ010000031.1, read on the forward strand.
ACAGTGCCTGGAAATGTGGTGGAATGAGGTTCAAGTGAAGTGGGTTGCCTTAAGGAATGGCTGGATAGAATAGGCTTGTGTATGGATGTTTATAAAAGGAAGAAGTGATTTGATTGAAACATCCATGATCCAGAGGGGTTTTGACAGGGTAGATGTGGTGAGGCTGGTTTCTTGGTATAGGAGAATCCAGGGGTCACCATTTAAAAATTATGGGTCAATGAGGCAATATGTTTACTCGCAGAAAGTCATGAATTTTTGATACCTCTTCCTGAAAAAGAGAATAGAATTATTTTCTTTGATTTTTTTAATTATAAAGTTAGACAGTTTAAGATTTATGCCACACAAATGCCAGGCAATGACCATCTAACTACTATCTCTTGACATCCAATAGCATTACCATCACTGAATCCCCTACTAATAACATCCTAGGAGTTATCATTGACCAGAAACTCAGTTGGGCACACCATACAAACAGTGACCACAAGGATAAGTCAGAGGCTAGGAATACTGCAGTGTGTAACTCACCTCCTGATGCCGCAAAGCCTGTCAACCATCCACAAGGGCAGAAGTCAGGAGTGTGATGGAATACTCCCAAATCCACAACCACTGCCATCTAGGATAAATTCAGCAGATACATGTAGATACCACCTGCAAGCTCCCCTCCAAGCCACTCCCCCTCGTGAGTCTGAAATTAATCGCTATTCCTTTACTGTCGCTGGGTGAAAAGGCTAGAATTCCCTCCATAGTGGCACTTCGTACAGACATGGACGGCAGCAGTTCAAAACAGCAACTCACCATCTTCTCAAAAGGTACCTACGGATAGGCAATAAGTGGAACACCCAAATTATCACAGTAATGTGTTGCGCTTGCTTTTCATTTTGGAGTTTTCATTTTCCAGATCCTGAAACAGTCCGTATCCTCATTGCTCGTGACAAATGTTTATGCCTTAACTGGGGCCAGAGCAAGCTCAGCGTCCATTTAATTGTGCCAAACCTAACCAGTAGCAAAGAACTATTTTCAGAACATCTACCGTAGGGCAGATAACAGCCATGAACGGGGCCTGTCGTTAACTTTCAAAGGAGGGGAGGTATTCTAACAAGCCAGCATCCCCAACGCACATAAAAGCGGCGCAACGGAATGAAACATTCACGTTTTGAATCCAGATTTATCATGTCCCATGATTTTTCATTATTTAGAAAAAACACCGCTTCAAATTCTGGCGACATCGAACTCAGTTTTGAAGCTAGGTTCAGTGGGGCTCGATAGTTTGATATTGCTAATACTGTCGATTTTCTAAAGGTCCCACTACCCCAACCTTTCTCTCCAAATTGCTCAAGTGTCCCGATTATCACCTTTTCTGGCATTTAAAAAAAAACATTTCACTGTCTCTAAACATCGTCCACATAAATTCTCCAACAACAAAAAAAAAAATCTGCAACCCGGAGCAGCACAAACATTTCCTCAGGGGAACCCACTTCAAGGCTGGAAATGATGTAACGCTCCCAAGCATGCACCCGAAGAGCGGAGGCTGTGTGAAGCTGCAAAAGCCGGGGTGCGAAATAGTAAGATTTATGAGAAGGTGTCATTTTTAAACAAAAAAAAAAAGCTACCGTTTTCATTGCTAGAGTGGGACCTCGAGGGCGACTTATTTCGGCTACACTCACAGTTTGGAACCAAAATGAGCCGTGTTTCCCAGCTGTTCACAAAAGTTGGACTCCAGCTCCGAAAAGCGATTAAAGGCTCAACCTTACAACCCCACACCTTGGGATAATCATAGCAACGTCTCTTAAACCACAGGGATTCTTTGTTTGGCAAAGTTTAGCACAGAGGCTAAACGTTGAACGTTCAAAAGATTTTTTTCCTCCCCAATTCTTCTTGAATACCAACATCTTTTAACTTTACAATACCCGGACGATTAAATGGACAACTTACACGCAACAAACTCTGAAGCATTGCTAGGGCTGCCTTCATTAGCTGGGGAAATAATGGGTGAGATCTTTTCGTAAAGCACCCTTCCCTATTGTTTGAAAGATTGTTAGGGAATGGTGCACCTGATGCCAATCTCTAATAACTTAGCAATTTATTTCAATTGGAAGGATCTCTAACAAGGTATTGTACTTAAGCGACCGTGGATGGTCCTTTTTAATGCAAAACCCACGATATTCCTTTTAAAACCAATATCATGTAATCAAAGACAAATGGGAAAACCTTGAATAATGACACAGTCTGCCCAGTACTATCCGGAGAATAATATGCCTTGTTATTCATCAAGTAATATATACATTGCAGTTCATTCATAGATGAATACACGGAAACAATGTAATAGGGCCATAGATAATATGGCAACATGAACCAGGAACAAGGATAACTCTCGTTTATTTTCATTTGACCCAGTGAACTGAAGGTACGACAGCACACTGATGCAACACCAGATAGTTACAGGTGGAATGGGGATTACTGAATTTCTGCTATAATATACTATAATTTCTACTGTTGCGAGTGTCTCTGAAACACCTCCTGTGGGTTGGCGGAGAGACTCAATAACTGCCTAAATTTGTCTAACTCTGGCTGGATACTTTCTGGGAGATAAATCAAATGACCAGCTGCCTTCAACTGTACACATCCTCAGGAACCAGCTTTTATTTGCCTAAAATATTAATAAGCGCTGAGCTCTGCCTTTAAAGGCTTCTCAACATCTTCCAGTTTTGAGTATTGAAAATCTGGTCATCCTCAACCACTTACAATTTGAAAGCCATCTATTCTCCCTGACCTAGCAAAAAGCTCCCTAAGCAGTTTATTGAGCCTTTAATTGGAGGCAAGCACCTTTCCTCTTCCCAGCCCTCTGAAAATTTATGCCTGTCCCACCAGTAGGAAAAAGCAGTGCACGCCCTCCTTGGAGCAAAATTTTCAAATTGCTCCCTCAGTCATTTCTTACACCATCAGTTGAAAATCTAGTCTGGTACTTTTTTTTTCTCAGGTTAACCAAAGATGTCTTCACACCAGCAGACACAACTTTGGTCTGTTCATTACTCTCAGACTATTCAGGATCACATATAGCAGTGTATGATGTTGATATTGTAGTGAGCCCATGAAAATAGTCTGAGTGTCAGCTAATAAATGATGATAGTGAACAGCTGGAGCCTTGCATATGCAAAAGAGGGCAACACTGAAAAGCAGAATCAGCTCTTAGACATTCAATACCCCAATGGGTAAAAAGTGATTTAATGCTGTCCACAAGTTTCAGATTGAAAGAACAATCTTCCATGTTGTGATCAATAGCAACAACAACGCACATCCAGTTGATAACAAACCCAGAAATGGTAGAGTATTTTTTCAAGGTGAGGAAAAACAAGTTGTATGCCTTTCAGTGTCTTAGTCTGCAATCGATTGACTGTAACCTGATCAGAATGAAGCAAGCTCAATAGTTAGGTTTTCAAGTACATCTGAAACCAATTAGTCCAGAGAAATTGAATATTGCCCGGTGGATGCAAAACTGGCCCCAATCAGTAGTAGAGATAGTAGGAACTGCAGATGCTGGAGAATCTGAGATAACAAGGTGTAGAGCTGGATGA
>JAHRHZ010000031.1:945509-972367 GCA_024137785.1 Ginglymostoma cirratum
TTTTCTTTTCTGAAGAAGGGTCTAGGCCTGAAACATCAGCCTTCCTGCTCCTCTGATGCTGCTTGGCCTGCTGTTGTCATCCAGCTCTACACCTTGTTACCCTGATCAGTAGTTCTTTGTCTTCACGTTTTATCTATTTTTGTAGAATGAATTGAAGGCATTAAGGGAGGATTAAGCAAGTTTTGATCTATTTCCAATGTTGAAACAACTGAGGCTCTAATAGAGAATTAAAATTTCCTGAAAATTTCTCAGTTTATGGTGTGTGCACATAAGATATGGTAAGCTAGAGTGTCTCTACCTGCAATAGTTGTTACTAATAAAATAGAAACAAACAAGGTGCAAAGTCTAATATTGCCTTCTTTTTTACAAAATATAAACAGAGACATCCAAAAATAAAATGTTTCAACATTAATTATAAGTGTAAAAATACATGCCTGAAGCAAGAGCTAAGTGATGCGTGCTGAATGAGTGGGCCCACTCTCTGCCTGTAGTGATCAAACAATTTGCTGCCACTGGAAAGATCAAATTAATCATTTCCAAATACTCAGCCACAAACTACACTTTAATCACCTGTGCTAAAGCCTACTAATTGCACTGACTAAGAAACATGAGACAAATGTATCCTTCTAAATACATCCATTAGTATTAGAATCACATCTGATTAAAACTGCATCCCATTCGTCATTACTTAGAAGATGTTAACTGTAAAACTTAGAAAAACAGGTTAACTGTAAAACTATTTTATTAACTCTGCCAAAACTTTCAACATTTTTTAAACAATAACATATCCAAAGTATATTTCAATAGAATCCAACGATACAATGAACAAAGTGTCATCCTGAGGTTCAACTAATTTCTCCAAATCTATTCATCAACAACTGCCATTTGTATAACATCACTGACAGAAAAAAACATCTCACATCATTTCAAGTGGGTGTAACCAGACAAAAGAATAAACACCAACCTAAAGAAAGGACATGTGACTAAAAATTCGGACAAAGAGTAGGGTTTTCAACAAAGTCTAATAAAAGAAAAATGAATGGTGACATTTAGAAAAGAAATTCCAGTGCATACGACATTGATAATTGAATGCACAGTTGTCAGTGGTCACTACAATAAAATAGCAGATAAATTACACTTTTAAGATATGTATGTGAAAATAATTTAATACAAAGACATTATTTTCTGAATTCCCTATAAAGCTGGTGGTCAAGTACTGGAAACTAACTACAGAATTGTTCTATTTTGAACTGTTAGTAATGTACAGTAGTGTAAAACTAATGAGGCATTCATATATGTATTTATAATACCTGTAATGGTGTTTCATTCTCACGTGGCTTGACATTACAAGATTAATAAGTCTCAACTAATTCAAAATAGCAGAATGTTTAAAACAGCTCAAAAACAAAATAGACCCGAGTAAGCATTGTTACTCAATCATGCTTCACCAAAAGGAAAATAATTACCACAAACTGAGATGTCAAGCAGAGCTATTTGTTATTTCTGAACAATGTAGGTTAAATTCCCATGTGAGCAAGCTGCTTGTAGAAGTAATTGGGTTAAAATCGTGCATCAGATTCTTAAAGAGAGATTATTTCCATGATCCAAGAGGCTAAAATTTTAACAGTCCATGAAAATGGATGCAGTGTTTGCAGTATGTGATTAAATGATACCTGTTGAGTGTTATGGGGTTGGCCAGGTGGATCTCATAGAATACGAGTGGTCCGATTAGAACAGATTAACAGCCCCAATCAGGGAACCCTGGCTGACAGAGAAAAACAGCAGTTTCAGAACCCTGACACCCTGGGAATTGACTTTGATGAGGCTGTACCAGAGTCAAGGACTTTCCACGGGTAAGTAAATGGTGACTTGGTGACAGGATACCATCCTCTGTGGAGTTATTTTAGCGGCAATGAGAGTGAAGCACATCCTGATGAAACTTGCTTGCAACCTTTCAGTAGGGGTAAGCATTGTTTGTGTCATACTGTTATTTGCGAAGCTTGACTCGTTTGTGCATATGGAAAGAATTTGTTATTTTTATCCAGGAAAATGACACTGGGGGAGACAGAAAGAAACAAGTAATTCTCCTGACAGCTTGTGGACCTGCAGCATTTTTGGTTATTAGGAGCCTAACTTTTCCTGAGGCACCAGATTCTAAAGTCTTTCAAGAGTTGACGGATTTTCTGAAGGAATATCATGACCCCAAGCCTCTTCTAATTCTGAGTCGCTACAATTTCTATTTGGCAATTTGAAAACTAGGATAATCCATGTTGGGATTTTTGACTAGGTTAAGGTGACTGACAGAGACATGTGACTTTGGTTTAACCCTTAATAAGATGCTGAGGGACTGGTTGGTATGTGGGATTAGTGAAGTAACCATGCAAAAGCACATACAAGTTGAAGCCCAATTGCACTGCAACTGGCTTCATCATTGGATAAAGCTACAATTGGAGCATATGAATTGCAGGGTAAGCCAATGGAAATGAACACCCTTGCCAGTCTGACTGAGCTTTGGGAACACCATTTGAGTACAGGCAATTGCATAGCCTCACACAGGATATATCCTGAATTGACAGATTCTAGGTCAGCACACAGCAAAACCCCAGAACAAAGCCATGCCATGGCCAAGCACCGCAAGCGACCTACTTGTGCTACAGAGTTGCAAGACCGGGTTACGCCAGTTGAAAGATAAAGGGAGACTGATCAAAGGCTCCCTATTCCCATGTAAGTACCAGAGCTTAGGTCTTTCTGAGGGCTGGTGAACTACTATGGAAAGTCCACACATAACCTGGCCTCCATCCTGGCACTTTTGCATCAACTCCTAAAAAAGGGGTTAGCCATGAAAGCCATAGTTTTCAAGGAAGTGAAGAAACAGTTCTCATCCTCCAAGGTGTTGGCACACTATGATCCCAAGCAAGGTGTTGCCATTTGATGCCTCCCTGTGCGGCATCAGGGTAGTAATAGCTCATAGATGGCCCATTAGAGAGGAACACCCAATAGTGTATGCATCCAGAACTTTGGCTAGTGTTGAGTGTAAATACGCACAGACACAGAAGGAAGGTTTAGCTGTCATATTTGGAATTAGGAAGTTCCATCAATACCTTTACAGATATAAATTTGTAATAATACTGGACCACAAACAACTACTAAGTCTAGTTAAAGAGGACAAGGCACAACGCAACCGATTACTTCAGGCTGAACTCAGCGGTGGGCTCTAATACTGAGTGCAAGTTACAAGTTGGAACACTGTCCAGGAAGCCAAGTAATAAATATGGATGCATCGAGCTGCCTCCTGCTGGCAGATACACCACTGATGGTACCACCAATGCAACAGTCCTTACTTCTTTTAAATTTTATGGACACACTTCCATGCACAGCTGATAACAACAGACTTTGGACACAGAAAGATCGGCTCCTAACAAAACCAAATCAGTTAGTGGGGTGATGGAGGAAAACCAAAGGGCCATCACAAACAGAACTGAAACCTTCTTGGACCTGGAGAGACCATATCACAGTAAAAAGATGGCATATTATTATGGGAGAAAGAGTGATTGTCCCGAGCAAAGGTCTCCACCAGATACTGGCTGAACTCCACCAAAATGAAGATGTTGCCAGGAAGTTATGTCTGGCAGCCAGGATTGGATGCAGATGTAGCCACTTTGGTGGCACAGTGCCCAGAATACCAACAAGGACAAAAATTTCTGCCATCAGCTCCCCATTTGTGGGAATGGCTGGGTAAGCACTAGATTTGGTTATAAGGAAAGCTCCATACGATTCATCAACCAATGATCTGGTAGAAAGAGAGTCCAAACTTGAAGGCAGGCTTTCAGAAACAGCCTATAGTTTTAGCAGATACCAAATTGCCCTGGTTTCTATTTGATTCTAGGACCATCCTTCATGTAACTACAGGGATAGCTCCAGGAGAGTTGTTGAATGGGAAGAAGACTCTGCACCAGGTTTAATCTGATCTTCTTGGACCTGGGGTGGTAGGAGAGGTTGTAGACTGAAATGGCATCAGGAACACCAATGCTGGACACAAGATTCCACTAAGTGAGAGAGACAGTCTACTTGGTGTAGCAACCATGGGAATGGCCCTGCATGGATAAGAGGCATGGTCAATGCAAGGTCAGGTCCAGTGACATAAAAAGTTTGGCGAGGCGCAATTGTCCTGAACAGCACATGGACCATGTGAAAGCTACAAAATCACCAACAGTGTGGGAGCAAAACATGCCCAGCTCCTCAATACAGTTGGAAAGACTGGCAGAACCCATGGGCTTTCCCTTCCATCAGGCATTGAAGAGACCTTGGAATCTGAGATGGACATAGCAGATGTCGCTGCCTTGACACCTTTGCCACTTGAAGAAGAGAATAAATTTCTTCCGAGATGCTCCGGGCACAAGAGGCAATCCACTATGCATTACATGTCGCCTGTATCTGAGGCAGAGTCTGAGGAACCAGACCCGGTACTGAAACCAGGTCGAGGTGCAAGAGTAAGAACCAGTCGATGTCCTCAGATTCAGAGTGGGACAGATTTTATTATTTTAATGAGGTAGACATCATAGAATATGAGCTCCCTAATTGGGGCTGTTAATCTGGTCCATTCAGGGAGCCCTTACTGTCAGGTAAAAAGAGGAGTGTCAGATACTCTGATACCCCAGAAGTTGACTCTGATGAGGCTGGATAAGAGTCAAGGACTTTCCACGTGTAAATGAAGACTGACTTGGTGACGGGATACCAGCCTCTGTGGAGTTATTTCACAACATAGGCAACAAGCCAAGTCTTTCAGAATCCAGTCAGTATGAACTGCATTTCTGATCCACTTGATTTCTGAACAGAGGATCAATTCCTCAAAGAAGCATTGCTTAAATTTAACTTCTTAAAGAGGAGATGTATCATGGTTGAAGCAAGTGTTGACTTACATACAGGAGTGTATCTAACACATGAAACATTGAATAATAATAGAACATGAGAAACAATGGTGTGCAAAGTCTACACCAATGCAATCCTTTGTGGACAAGGTGGAATTACCTTATATGCACACGGGTCTGAAGGCTTTACAGATAAATGGTCAACAGATCATGGGAGCATATGTTTGCAGATGTCAACGCCAGAAGTCGAGCCCTGAGAACTTGAATGGATTGCCGCATAAAGTGAATTGGTCTGAAATAGGTGGTCAGGTCATAGTTAGAAAATGCATCTTCATTTATCATATCCTACAAACTCATTCATGAGCTACATACTGCTCAATTCATCATTCTCACATTACTCAATCAAGTTTCATACAAAGAACAAAGAACAATATAGCACAAGAACAGGCCCTCCTAGCCTGCACTGACACATTTTGTACTTCCATACTAAAACTGTCTTCACTTACAGGATCTGTAACTCTCTATTCCCTTCCTATTCATGCATTTGTCCAGGTGTTTCTAGTTTTCTGCTATTGTGTCTGCTTCGGCCACCTCCTCTGGCCGCAGGTTCCAGGCATTCACCATCCTTTGTGTGAGAAAAGTTGCCTCGCACATCTCTTTTAAACACCACACCTTCCAACACCTTGAACATGTGTCCCCTAGTAATTGACTCCTCAACCCTGGAAAAAAGCCTCATATTTTCACTCTATCCATGCCATTCATAATCTAATAAACTTTTATCAGGTCACTCCTCAACCTCCTCTCTTTAACTGAAGACAAATCCAGTCTATCCAACATTTCTTCATTGCTAAAATGCCCCATACCAGGCAACATCCTGGTAAACCTTTTCTGTACCATCTCCAAAGCATCAAAATCCTTCTGGAAGTTTGGTGACCAGAACTGTATGCTATCTTCCAAGTGTGGCCTAATTAAAGTTCTACAAAGCTACAGCATAACTTGCCTATCCTTATACTCTATGCCCTTCCAATAAAGGCAAGCATGCCATAGGCCTTTTTACTACCTTATCTATCTGCACTGCCACGTTTAGTGATCTGTGGACCTGGACACTTAGATTCCTCTGCATATCAATACTCCCAAGGGTTCTGCCATTTACTGTATAATTTCCACCTGTACTTGACCTTCCAAAATGCATCAACTCACATTTGTCCAGATTAAACCCCATCTGCCATTTTTTTCTGCCCATGCCTCCAACTGATCTATATTGATAGCTGACATTCATGTTCTCCATTAAATGTTGACATCAGATAGCACTCCTGCAAGTTCCACAAGCACATTTCAACTTGTACAATACGACAGTAGTTCAACCATTACATCCACATCAGTCAAGTAGAGTACAAAACACTCACTGACAAATTCCATTCTTTCTTGCTGTGTATAAAAGCGAAGGTGAGGTAACTTTTTGAACTGCTGCAGTCCATTGGAGGAGGTACATCAACAGTGTTGTTTTGGAAGGGCATTCCAGCATGTTGACCCACTGACAATGAAGGAATGCCAATATTCTTCCAAGTCAGGAATGTACATGACTTGGGGGGAATTTGCAGATGATGATATTTCAATACATCAATTATCCTTGTCCTTCCTGGTGGTGGAAGCTGCAGGTTTGGAAAGTGTTGTTGAAGGAATAGACAAGAAGTGGAGAGGGTGCTGGATAACCAAGGGATAACTGGAGGAGACAACTATGCCGGTGTGGAATGATTCCTGCCCCACTCCATCCCCAACCTCACCCAAGGATGAAAAGATTTGCCCATTATTGGGACACCCATTATTCAGGACCACAGAAAGCCAAAAATATTGATGATGATAATGATGGTATCTTCATATGTATTTCTGCTTCTCATTTCCCACCTCCCCCTCAACCCACTCTCTTCTGATTTATACTATGTAGTAAATAAAAGCATACACCATTTACTTAAACTGAATGCATAAGCCTCACCATTGTGCCTTTCCACTTTCATCTACCTGTTCAGGAAGCATTGGAAAGCAAAAAGACAGCAATGGAGAAGGCACATGAATACTTGATAAGACACGTGCAGCTAAGATACTGGCATGATATGTAGTTAAGTGGGGAGTGAGATCTGCACTTGCTGAGTCAACTATCAATGAAAGGCCTGCAGTACACATGTCCAGTTGCTCAAGGACAAGGTCACATCAGAGATGGTGACTTTGGTACATCAGTCAACAGACGATTACTGGCATGCATGCACAATCAAATACATTGGGAACAAAACAAAGTTGCCGGAAAAGCTCAGCAGGTCTGCCAGCATCTGTGAAGGAAAAAACAGAGTTAACGTTTTGGGTCCAGTGACCCTTCCTCAGAACTGGGAATACATTGGGAAGCTGTCAACAGCTTGTGGATCTGATGCAGCACAGGTGGAGATGGTGCACTTCCAGGCTCAGTTCTTAGAAGTTGTCCTCAAAAGACATTTGCTGTGTTCTCCCTTGCAAATCCGCAGTCTTCCACCAGCCATGTCAGTGGAGTAGGAATGTACAGAAGCATGAGAAGCAGCAAGGTGCACAAGATAGAATTTTTTTTTGAATACAACATATTCAAGGGAGGTACATGGGAAATGTACAATGGCGAAAAATGACACGATTTCATTTATAAATTTAATTTGGAATATTTATTATGTAGTGGCTTTTGCTCTTGCATTGTGTCCAAGCAGGTGCTGTGATGATTCTATAAAAAGACTCTGTAGTACTTTCAAAAAGTGGGTGGAGGAGAAAATGTCTTAGAATTGTGTTAAATCCTTAGGCAGGGAAAATGAAGTGTGAGGGAGTTTATGAATGAAAAATCATGGGCAATCAGCTTTCTAGCCAGCTGTGTACGATTCATAATGATTCAGTGATCACTTATAAAGCACTTCTTTCACGATAAACTTTACTTCAAAATAGCAGGAATTATCAGACAGCAAAATGTACTCGCGTTTCTGGACCAACCAGCACAGTTTCTTTTCCAGTCGCCCAGTTTATAATGCAAGCTGCAACCAACTCCCCACAACCCAAAATAGGTGTTCTTCATTGTTTTGTGCCTTCCATCAAAAATTATGGAATAAATTATCAGGAAAAAAAAAGAGCAGTAAAGCACTCTCAAAGTACAAACAAAAATTCCAAGCTGTCAAAATTTATAGTTGGCGTGGCATGATAGCTTTGAAATGGGACATTATGACTGTGGAACATTTCAGTTCAATGTCTCATGTGGCAATTTTTTGTTTAGAATTTATCTCTGCTTAGAAATGAAGTGGAACAGAATGTTACTACCAAAGAAGATAGTCATCTCCTGAACATTTTGCAGTACTTTTAAAAAAGACAATGGCAGATTACTCCTGTAGAGAAATTTCTAAGGATTTAACACAATTCAAAGATATTTTCTCCTCTACCCACTTTTTGAAAGTACTACAGAGTCTTTTATGGAATAAACTTTCTAATAATGGAGCACTGCAGACTGTTGTAAATGTGATACTACATTGGCATTCAATCAAACCCAATATTTATTGTATTGACAGTTCTGACTGGTCAAGAATATAAATGCCAATCTGAAAGACTTTACTCTAACAGCAATCAAATTTTAAATCTTTTTCAAAAATTTGTTTTGTTTGTTTTTTTTTTCGTTTTCATTTTGTAGGATTTACTGGTCTACCACCCATCAGTCACCAATGAAGATCAGCAAATCTGCCTGTTGGCATCTTCCAAAAATGTTCCATAACCAGAAATTGGAGGGTGAGAAAGAAGAACAATGCACAATTTATTCTTTCATGATCTTCCCCCATTGACTTTATGTTGAATTGCCTCACCTTTCCTCAGGAGCTTTTTGCTTCTTGCACCACTCTACATTAGGTCAACAACTCAGTGCAGGGGAATTGATAATCTAAAGATACAATCTACTAATTTATGATGCAATGTTTCATTTCCCAACAAATCATGTCTTTAGACCAATACAGGTAAAACAAATTCTTATCATCATGTTTCCCTAATGCTGCCCTTCATTTCTCAAATTCTATGAAGGAAGGAGAGTTGGGATTCTGCAAATACATTAAGGGCACAAGAGTAACTTGGGAGAGAATAGGGCCCCTTAAAGATCAGCAGAGCCGCCTATGTGTGGAACCACAGGAGATGGGGCTGATGCTAAATGAGTATTTTACATCAGTATTTACTGCAGAAGAGGATATAGATGATATAGAACGTGGGGAAATAAATAGCAACATCTTGAAAAATGCCCATATAACAGAGGAGGTGCTGGATGGCTTAAAATGCATAAAGGTGGATTAATCCCCAGGACCTGATCAGATATACCCTAGGACTCTGTGGGAAGCTAGGGAAGTGATTGCTGGGCCCCTTGCTGAAGTATATGTATCATCGATAGCCATAGGTGAGGTGCTGGAAGACTGGAGGTTGGCTAACCATTTGTTCAGCAGCAGGAGTCGGGAGACACCGTGAGGGGACTGCTGGGAAGGTGAGCTTTTCATTTTAAAAGATTTACTTCATGGAATCAGCGGCCTCCGTTTGTTCAGCGGCAGGAATCAGGAGAGAGTGCGAGGGGACTGCTGGGAAGGTGAGCTTTTCATTTCGGCAGCAGAGCTGAGTGGGAGCGGTCGAATTGCGCTCTGGGAAGGTGAGTGAACTGATATATTTGGGCAGTGGCTAAACCTGAGATACTATACATGTAGTGTCCCCCACCCACCTTCCTCCTCTAACCAAAAAAAAGACTGTGGTGTGTTGATAAGGTAAGGCTTTTTTTTTTTTAATCGCGTGCTGGTAAGTAGAGTGATTGGTAAAACTTTTTTCAATTCATTTATCTATTACTTGATATTATAGTAGGACGAAGCTAAGCTTAAGAGTAAAAATGGCAGGAGATCCCAGACCCGTGTTATGCTCTTCTTGCTCAATGTAGGAGCTCAGGAACGCGGCTGATGTCCCTGACTCCTACTTGTGCGGGAAATGTGTCCAGTTGCAGCTCTTGTTAGACCACATGACAGCTCTGGAGCTGCAGATGGACTCACTTTGGAGCATCCGCGATGCTGAGGAAGTCGTGGATAGCACGTTTAAAAAATTAGTCACACCGCAGATTAGGATTGCTGAGGGAGAAAGGAAATGGGTATACCGTTTTGGATACTGTTGGGGGAGATGGCTCACCAGGGGAAGGCAGCAGTAGCCAGGTTCATGGCACCGTGGCTGGCTCTGCTGTACAGAAGGGTGGAAAAAAGAGTGGATGGGCTATAGTCATAGGGGATTCAATTGTAAGGGGAGTAGATAGGTGGTTCTGTGGTCGAAAATGAGACGCCCGAATAGTATGTTGCCTCCCAGATGCACGGGTCAGGGATGTCTCAGATCGACTGCAGGACATTCTGAAGGGGCGTGGTGAACAGCCAGCTGTTGTGGTGCATATAGGCACCAATGATATAGGTAATAAATGGGATGAAGTCCTTCAAGCAGAATTTAGGGAGTTAGGAGACAAGTTAAAAAGTAAGACCTTAGAGGTAGTAATCTCAGGATTGCTACCAGTGCCACGTGCTAGTCAGAGTAGAAATGAAAGAATAGGCAGGATAAATGAGTGGCTTGAAAGATGGTGCAGGAGGGAGGGGTTCAGAATTTTGGACATTGGCACCAGTTCTGGGGGAGGTGGGGTTTGGACAGTCTACAATCAATGTCCTAGGGGGTGCTTTTGCGAATGCTGTTGGGGAGGGTTTAAACTAATGTGGCAGGGGGATGGGAACCAAATGAGGAGATTAGTGGACAGTAAGGAGGTAGTAACTAAAGCCTGTAAGGAACTAGATAATGAAGTCAGTGTGACTAAGGGGAAGAGTAGGCAGAGAGCAGATGATGAACGCAAAGGGACTGGTGGTCTGAGGTGCATTTGTTTTAATGTGAGAAATGTAGTAGGTAAGGCAGATGAATTTAGGGCTTAAATTAGTACCTGGGAGTATGACGTTATTCCTATTACTGAGACGTGGTTGATGGAAGGGCAAGATTGGCAACTAAATATCCCAGGATATAGATGCTTCAGGCGGGATAGAGAGGGAGGTAAAAGGGGTGGAGGAATTGCATTACTGGTCAAAGAGGATATCACAGCTGTGCTGAAGGAGAGGACTGTGGAGGTCTTGAGCAGTGAGGCAATGTGGGCAGCTCTCAGAAATAGGAAGGGTGTGGTAACAATGTTGGGACTGTACTACAGGCCTCCCAACAGTGAACGTGAGATAGAGGTACGAATATGTAGACAGATTATGGAAAAATGGAGGAGCAACAAGGTGGTGGCGATGGGAGATTTTAATTTTCCCAACATTGACTGGGATTCACTTAGTGTTAGGGGTTTAGATGGAGCAGAATTTGTAAGGAGCATCCAAGAGGGTTTTCTAGAGCAGTATGTAAATAGTCCAACTCGGGAAGGGGCCATACTGAACCTGGTGTTGGGGAATGAGCCCAGCCAGGTGGTTAAAGTTTCAGTCGGGGATTACTTTGGGAATAGTGATTACAATTCCGTAAGTTTTAGAATACTCATGGACAAAGACGAGAGTGGTCCTAAAGGAAGAGTGGCAAATTGGGGAAAGGCCAACTATAGCAAAATTCGGCAGGAGATGGGGAATGTGGATTGGGAGCAGCTGTTTGAGGGTAAATCAACATTTGTTATGTGGGAGGCTTTTAAAGAGAGGTTGATTAGAGTGCAGGACAGACATGTCCCTGTGAAAAAGAGGGATAGAAAGGGCAGGATTAGGGAACCATGGATGACAGGTGAAACTGTGAGACTAGCAAAGAGGCAAAAGGAAGCATACATAAGGTCTAGGTGACTGAAAATAGACAAAGCTTTGGAAGAATATCGGGAAAGTAGGACCAATCTGAAACGAGGAATTAAGAGGGCTAAAAGGGGTCAGGAAATATCTTTAGCAAACAAGGTTAAGGAAAATCCCAAAGCCTTTTATTCTTACATAAGGAGCAAGAGGGTAACTAGAGAAAGGGTTGGCCCACTCAAAGACAAAGGAGGGAAGTTATGCGAGGAGTCAGAGAAAACGACTGAGATTCTTAATGAGTACTTTGTGTCGGTATTCACCGAGGAGATGGACATGACGGATGTTGAGGTTAGGGATAGATGTTTGATTACTCTAGGTCAAGTTGGCATAAGGAGGGGGTAAGTGTTGGGTATTCTAAAAGGCATTAGGGTGGACAAGTCCCCAGGTCCAGATGGGATCTATCCTAGGTTACTGAGGGAAGCAGGAGAGGAAATAGCTGGGGCCTTAACAGATATCTTTGCAGCATCCTTGAGCATGGGTGAGGTCCCGGAGGACTGGAGAATTGTTAATGTTGTCCCCTTGTTTAAGAAGGGTAGCAAGGATAATCCAGGTAATTACAGACCGGTGAGCCTGACGTCAGTGGTGGGGAAGCTGCTGGAGAAGATACTGAGGGATAGGATCTATTTACATTTGGAAGAAAATGGGCTTATTAGGCAGCATGGTTTTGTGCAGGGAAGGTCATGTCTTACCAACTTGATAGAATCCTTTGAGGAAGTGACAAAGTTGATAGATGAGGGAAGGGCTGTAGATGTCATATACATGGACTTCAGTAAGGCATTTGATAAGGTTCCCCATGGTAGGCTGATGGAGAAAGCAAAGTTGCATGGGGTCCAGGGTGTACTAACTAGTTGGATAGAGAGCTGGCTGGGCAACAGGAGACAGAGGGGTGTAGTGGAAGGGAGTTTCTCAAAATGGAGAACTGTGACCAGTGGTGTTCCACAGAGATCTGCGTTGGGACCACTGTTGTTTATGATATACATAAATGATATGGAGAAAGGTGTAGATGGTCCACACCGAACCCCAGAGCATCCCACCGAGACCCACCACCCCTAATCTACACCTCCCTGAACACTATGCAAAATTTAGCATGGCTAATCCACCTAACCTGCACATTTTTGGACTGTGGAGGAAACCGGAGCATCCGGAGGAAACCCATGCAGACACGGGGAGAATGTGCAAACTCAACACAGACCGTCATCCAAGGCTGGAATTGAACCGAGGTCCCTGGCGCTGTGAGGCAGTAGTGCTAACCACTGTGCCACTGTGCTGCCCACTGGACTGTTGGAGAATGCAGCAGAATATAGATAATAGGAGAGTTGGACAGAGAAATGCATTTTGGAAGATCCAATTCAAGAGTGAACTATGTGGGAAATGGAAAAGCCCTAGGGAAAATGCACAGAGAGATCTGGGTGTTCATGTCCATTATACCCTGAAGGTGGCAATACAGGTCGATAGAGTGGTCAAGAAGGCATATGGCATGCTTTCTTTCATCGGACTGGGTATTGAGTACAAGACTTGACAGGTTATGTTACAGTTATATAGGACTTTGATTCAACCACATTTGGAACACTGCATACAGTCCTGGTCGCCACATTACCAAAAGGATGTGGACGCTTTGGAGATGGTGCAGAGGAGGTTCATCAGGATGTTGCCTGGTATGGAGGGCGCTAGCTATGAAGAAAGGTTGAGTAGATTAGGATTATTTACATTAGAAGGATGGAGGTTGAGGGGGACCTGATTGAGGTCTACAAAATCATGAGAGGTATAGACAAGGTGGATAGCAGGAAGCTTTTTCCCAGAATGGGGGACTCAATTATGAGGGGTCACGATTTCAAGGTGAGAAGGGAAAAATTTAAGGGAGATATGCGTGGAAAGTTCTTTACGCAGAGGGTGGTGGGTGCCTGGAACGCATTGCCAGCGGAGGTGGTAGAGGTGGGCACAATAGCATCATTTAAGATGTATCTAGACAGATACATGAATGGGCAGGGAGCAGAGGGATACAGATCTTTGGAAAATAGGCGACAGGTTTCGATAGAGGATCTGGATCGGCGCAGGCTTGGAGGGCCGAAGGGCCTGTTCCTGTGCTGTAATTTTCTTTGTTCTTTGTTCTTAACGTGATGCCACTATTTAAGTAAGGAGGTAAGGAAAAGGCAGGGAACTATAGATCAGTGAGCCTGACGTCGATGATGAGCACGTTGTTGGAGGGAATGCCGAGCAACAGGATGTACGTGTATTTTCAAAGGCAAGGACTGATTAGGGATAGTCAACATGGCTTTGAGTGTGGGAAATCATGTCTGATTAAATTAATTGGGTTTTTTGATGTAGTAACAAAGAGAGTTGATGTGGGCACAGCAATGAACATGGTCTATATGGAATTCAGTAAGGCGTTCGACAAGGTTCCTCATGGCAGACCGGTTAGCAAGGTTAGATCACATGGAACACAGGGAGAACTTGCTATTTGGATATAGAACTATCTTGAAGGAAGAAGACAGAGGGGTGTGGTGGAAGGTTGTTTTTCAAACTCAAAAGCAGTGTGCCACAAGGATCTCAAGTGCTGGGTCCACTGCTTTTTGTCGTTTATATAAATGATTTGGATGTAAACATAGAAGGGATGGTTAATTAGTTTGCAGATGACCCCGAAATTGGAGATGCAGTAGAAGAAGCTTACCTCAGAGCACAATCAGATCTTGATCAGATGGGCCAATGGGCTCAGGAATGGCAGATAGAGTTTTAATTTAAATGATTGTAAGGTGCTGCATTTTGGAAAGGCAAATCAGGGCAGGACTTATGCACTTAATGGAAAGATCCTGGGGAATGTTGCTGAACAAAGAGACCTTGGAATGCGGGTTCATAGTTCCTAGAAAGAGGAGTCATAGGTATATAGGATACTGAGGAAAGCATTTGGTACGCTTGCCTTTATTGGTCAGTGCATTCAGTATAAGAGTTGCGAGGTCATGCTGCGGCTGTACAGGACATTGATTAGACCACTTTTAGAATTTTCGTGCAGTTCTGGTCAACTTGCTATAGGAAAGATGTTGTGAAACTTGAAAAGGTTCAGATAAGATTTACAAGGATGTTGCCAGTGTTGGAGGGTTTGAGCTTTACGGAGAGGCTGAATAGGCTGGGGCTATTTTCCCTGGAGCGTTGGAGGCTGAGGGGTGACCTTATAGAAGTTTACAAAATCATGAGGGGCATGGATAGGGTAAATCGACAAGGTCTTTTTCCTGGGATGATGGAGTCCAAAACTGGAGGACATAGGTTTAAGGTGAGATGGGAAAGATTTAAAAGGGACATAAGGGGCAACTTTTTCATACAGAGGGTGGTGTTTGTATGGAATGAGCTGCCAGAAGAAGTGGTGAAGGCTGGTACAATTACAACATTTAAAAGGCATCAGGATGGGTACATGAATAGGAAGGGTTTAGAGGAATATGGGCCAAATGCTGGCAAATGGGACTAGATTTATTTAGCATATCTGGTTGGCATGCATGTGTTGGACCAAAGAATCTGTTTCCGTGCTGTACATCTCTATGACTCTGTAACTAATCAGTAAATTACAGTAGATATCACTCAATTTTAATTTCAAATGGATTGGCCTCATTGTAAACTGACAAAATTGAGCAGGCTGCTTCCTTTTATTTTCAATGTTGGAAGTAATATGTTTTATCTTCATTCTAACACATTTTTCACTTTGGGAGACTACCTAGTGGAGACGAAAATATTGGTGATGGATAGAAAACAGGAGATATTTTGATAACAATAGATAGGTAAATAATCACACAACTACTGCTCAAATAATGATTTTCAATACATCTCGCAAAACGTGAAATCTGTAATAATATCTGTAAAAGTACCAGAATGATCCAGTACAAAACGTAATTTATAATTTGAAATTGTCACAACAAGAGAATTCTGACTGTAACTCTGCTCAAAAAACAATGATCATTCATGAATTTGGCAAATGAATCGCTGCAACATAAATGCCTCCAAAAGCAAATATTGCCATCAATTGGAAGACAAACTGAATTTCCAACATTGTTACAAGTCTAGTTTCATTCAGCAAAAAGTGCCTCCTGCTTTAAAATAAATGACTTTATTCAGAAGTTTGAAGTAAATAATTTAAGCAATATAGAACAGGAGATCTTTAACTGGGTTAAAGGATGGATGAGTTTATTGTGCTTCTCTGCTAAAACTGCATTGTAGAAGATTAAATGTTGGAGATGTTGGAATGTTGAATGTTCGAGAATACTACTGTTACACTTCTGGCATCTGGGATTGAAATTAGCCAAACTGTCAGGAAAGAAGTTTTTATTATTATTCATGTAGCTGTTAAGGACTTAGCCAATCATGGTTGAACAATCGAGTCAGTCCCCATACTGTGCATATCCAAAGTTGTTCACAATTCACCATGACTAAACAACTACACTTAAAGGATATATATTACAAGAGGAAAAATGAAAAAAAAACACTTTACATCCAAATAGAAGAAATCAAAGGAGGGAAAGGGAAAGGGAGAAGGAGGAAGGATTTGCAATGATAGAACATCTTTTACGACCACAGGAGTTTTCAGTTAATACTTTTGAAATGGAATCTCAGTGTTCTCTGAAGACTTATCTTGGGAGGGTACAGAATAAAGTAGTTAGAAGTGAACATTAATGCAATAATCCTCTGTGATAAGTTTGTATTGTACTCATGTGGTTTTGCTTATGCATTAGATAACTACGTCACGAGCAAAAGGTCTGTATAATGGGATTTGCAGGGATCTGTTCTGAATACTCAATTTGGAATCTCTGCAAGGCTTACCCCAATTGTTATGATAGTGGCAAAAATAAACTATCAAATTTTAATTTCCACCATCTGCTGGTTAAGTCTGAGACCTTGAAAGGATCAATTTTTTTTTAATGCAGCTAGAAGTAGTGGTGGCAATGGTCACATCGTCACAAATTCAGGAAAGGTTTGTGAAACCCAAATAAAATAAATAAAACTGTCTGCACTAAGATTACTACTTAATCTAAACACATCAGAACAAGGCAAGTGAATCAGCATCAAGAAATTTCCATTTCATGTTTAATTCATGCTTGTATTATAATTTGACATATTGAGATGAAAGGTTGACTTGCGAATTAGCCAGCTTGGGAAGATTATTGAGCTGGACACTGACCTATAAATCAACAACTGCTTTTGAACAGCAGAGTAGATGGATAAACATGGATCTATAACAGCAATACCTAGAACGCTTACTCTCCCTCTCTGCCTGGATCTTCCATTATCTTGAAAAATGCGCCTGGTGAGAAAAAAAACAATTTGGGAAAACAACCATTCCCTGTGAGGTTTGGATGTCTACAGATCCTGCTACTGCTATGGAAACAAGTCAACAATAAATCAATTGTGGGCTCGGATTTAAAATCTAACACCTCAAACAATAAGGAATGTTTAACTGTGTAATCTTTATTACCACTGCCTGTAGCAGACACTTCTTTAAATTTATTGCCGGTGTCTGTGTGTATGTTTATTGTATCATTTTCTCATTTTCTTTTCCTTCAGATAAGTAGATAATGAAGTTCTTCCTTTTTTTTACTCAAGGCAAAGTTGGTATTAGGCTCTTTCATTTCCTAGAAACTACTTTTTAATTGAAATGTAATTGCTAAATGCTAAAAACAAAATGTTCATTGAAACTGACCAAAGCGGGGTAAAAAATGTACTGTCATAACATGAGCTTTACTCTTGGCTGTGGGTTAGTGTCATACTTCTCCATTCAGAGAAATACCATGATTTTTCACATGGCAAAAGTTGTGGAGCAAGGAGTCACATTCTGATGATATTGGAGATCAAACATAATGTGATAAAAGCTGTTTAAAAATCTGAAAATAATGGAAATACTTTGAAGAAGAGACTATTTGATTCAAAAGGCTAACTGTGGTTTTCACAGATGCCACCAAGCAGTTCTGCATTTCCAACACTTTCTGTTCTTATTTGTGATTTTCAGAATTTGTAGTATTTTGCCTTTATCTGTGTTCTCCTTCAACGTAATCTGTGATGATGACTTGAAAAACTTCCCTGTGATGATGATAACAATTTCTCTTTCTCCCCACACACTTTACTGAAATAGTCGAACAGGAACATTATACTACACCAATCAATACTACAGATAACTCAGCAATGCATCATGCTGATATTTAACAAGTTTTGTATTCCTAGATATAATAGTTTTCATATTAATAATTATGAAACTTACCAAACTCATTAAAAATATCTGCATCCATAAAATTTTAAGGCAACATTTCATTCATCATTGTGTAGGCAGTTGAAAGACAAGAGTTAAGTTCATCCAGATAGATCCCATTCCCTAAACCCAAGGAGGAAAATCATATCCGCTTGTCTTTCAGTTCTTTGCACAAGAAATATTGTAATTTTTCACTGGTTAATTTTAGTTCACCTACCAAGTGGAAAGAATACAGATTCAATAGAATGGGATTTCTTAATCATATTGAACTGAAACATACAGTCTAGTGCAGTAAAGATCTCAGAACTATTCTCCAATAAGACCCACAGTAAACTATTAGATAAGATCTTGTGCTCGAATCTCTGGAGTGGTCCTTCAACCCATTCACTGACTCAGAATTGCAAGCACTGTCAATGAACCTCAGCTGAGACATGGAGGGCAAGCGAGTGGTTTATTGTCAAATTGCTAATGCCTGTCCTTATAAAGCCATTATCGAGTTCTAAGCAGTGAGTTTTGATATACTGCTGCAGAGCTAAAGAAGCTTGACTATTAGGCCAAGAATGACAATCTGCGATTAAATGAGGCATTTTAACAATGCCTTGAGTCCCAAAAATAAGTCCTAAGCTGACCATCAAGAAATTTATGAAATCTAAAGGCAGATTCTCACTGAATTTAAGAGGAAGCAGGTCTATTCAAAACTATCAGGCTAGTTACAAGGAAATGCTAATATATTATATTGCAAAATTAATCAATGAACTATTTACTCAGATGATTTCAAGACTAAATACAAGTTCCTATGTTAGATCACTGCATTGAGGTTCCAGGTTTTATCTACAGATTTATTAACTTAGCTGAATTCATTTTCATAGCTTACATGCACACTAGAATTAGCCATTGTACGAAGGAGGTGCAACACTAGCCAGTTTTCCAATCCTGCTCCTTGTGTGTGCATGCATGTGTTAGTGGATTTGGAAGGTATTGGACATTCCGTTGGAGTCAGAACAATCAAAAAGAAAGGGAAAGAAGGAAAACAATCTATTTACAAAGGAAAAGAAATACATTACTTCTGCACAGATTTGAATGGAACATCATGATGGTCAACTAACAGTAGTATTATAACTGTCCCACAAACTGAGAAATGCTTTCTTTGTAATAAAACAGTCTTGTCAATAAAAAAGGAAACAAAAGCAAATATCTGATTTTTAAAAAAAATTTAAGGTCTATCTTCCTATTCACTGAATGTCACCTCTGCAAATTATTGAGTAACTTAGAGTTTGAAAATTTGCTGAATAGAATAAATTGAAAGATTTTATTTTACACTATCTCCCCATTCTGAGAGTTTCTACTGCTTAATAAAAAAACTTTAATAAAGAATATAATTTATCACACAAATAGGATACCTGATCTTTTGAATAGATCACAAAATAAAACGTCACAACATATTCTTGAATGAAACCCATTTAGAGGGATGACTTCAGGATCACATAATATTTGTATGCAAAAAGTTTCAAGTAAAGGCATTCATTATCAGACTAGATTTCCTTATCTACATGACTGTGAATGTTTGATAATGCAAAGATTAACAAAATAAGATAATCTTTAATTTAATCACATAGCATATTAGATGGATTTCTAATACATTCGCTCAGTGATTTGAAATAAGAGCATATTTCTTATGTATTCTGTTACAATATTAGAGAATATCAAGTGAAAGAGAATAGATATTCAGCCCATACAGCTGTAGTATGAGGTGCTTACTGTAAACCTACTTTTCACCAGCTATTCCCAACAACATTACTTACAAACAAGTACCTAGTTCTCCTTTGAAGGAACTTAAGAACTATGTTTTCAGACACCATGGTACATTCAGTATTTGAGGGAGGGGAGACAACCAAGCACAGATCCTTAGGGATTTCTAAGATAACAGCAATGGACAGTAAAAGAAGCTGTTGCTAAAGATGCTTTGGTAATGACCATCACAAAGTGGTAAGAAGGAATCTAAGAGAGGTCAATTTTATTGAGATGGACGGAAGAGACACAAGTGAAGATTACTATGGTTGATATTAAGTTGAATGGTCAGCACTTGTAGAGAAAATAAGATATTTCTCAAAGACAAGATGAGCTCATTGAGGGCATAAAATAAAATAGGAAAGATAACTCAAAGCATTTATTTTCTTCATCCTCCATCTTCTTAATTTCTAGCCTTTTTTTTCTTTATTCATTCACAGGATGAGGGTCGTCGCTGACTAGGCAGCATTTATTGCTCATCCCTAATTGCCCAGACTGCAGTTAGGAGTCAACCATGTTGCTGTGGGTCTGCAGTCACATGTAGGCCAGGCCAAGTAAAGATGGCAGTTTCCTTCCCTAAAGAATATGAGTAAACCAGATGGGTTTTTCCCGATAATTGACAAAGGATTTAACAGTCATCATTGGGTTCTTACTTCCAGATATTTATGGAATTCAAATTCCACCATTTGACATGGTGGGATTCGAACCTCGGTCCCCTAAATGTTATCTCCGTCTCAAGATTGATAGTCCAGTGATAATACCACTAAACCATCACCTCCCACTGCCATAACAAACATAAAGGCAAATATGATACTGTTTAATTCTTGCACCAAATTCATCATTTTAAAAGGTTTCCCATGAAGATGCATTTTCTCGAAAAAAATTGTCCAGTCAAATAATCTAAAAGAAAGTTAATTATCATGACACATCATTAATGAATGTTATTGTTGCTCTCAAAATGCATAATTACAATTTCAAACATGATTAAGCATTTCAAATATCACTCACAGCGATTGTTCTCATGTCATCGTCCATTCTTCACCATTAATTACGCAATCAGGCTCTTTGATTCCCTTCATGTGCAACCCCAAAGTAGGAGAGGCAGAAATGTTCACTCTGACCAGGATCTTCCAGCGATCATGCCATTGGCATCATATAAAGCCCAGCTGCTCACCACTTTCAACACTGCAATCAAGGAACTACATCTCACATTGTGCTGCTCCACCATTACCATTGAAGAAATGCCTCATAAATGCAACTTAACATAGTGCTTTGCATACAGAAACCTGGATGTGCTGGTGAATGCTGTTGCTGAAGAGGAGGGCAGTGTTTTCTCCTGCTGACTGCCATAGGAGAATATGCGTATAGGAGAAACACAGCCATCCTGGACACAAATAATGGCCAATATCATCATTTAAAAGGAATGAACGGCGGTGCGGGAAAATGATTTTCTACAAGCCATAAGGAGAGATGTCAACATTTCTCAGCTACTTCTCATCCGCAGGGCCACCACTCATTCTAGCGCTGCCACTGCACACACAACTCACCAAGACTCATGGACTACAGCTGTCACTATTGCATGCATCATGTTCACTCAATACTATCACCCATAGCGTACTGCTAAACTATGAGCCTTTCCTGCCCTCTGCAATTCCCACTGATACTTGGGGATACCTCATTATATCTCCTCCTTCTCCACCTCATCATTAAATGCTCTTCCATAATACACAGTCTTTCCCTTACGACACTGCATAAAAAAAATCCACTCCCAAACTGATGTTTCAGTGGCACAAATGTAACTGCAATTCCTAGGCTGGTTCCACTTGATTTATTTGATCTTGATCAAATCCTTTGACTGCAAGGGCACAGATTCCTGGACTTTTGTAGGACTAAATGCATAACTGTCCATGGACAACCCCTGGGCTGGAATCGGATGAGACCCTTGACTGATTACGGCAGCCCTCTTCACCCCACTAAGAACTGTTCCACTTTAACTTTCACACATTGCCATGTACTGGAAGCATATGCAGTATGTATTCAGCTTAAGCAGTTAGCACATGCTGTCATGTGACATTGACATAGCCATTGTGCCACCCAAGAGTCCACTCTGTTGACGGTTCAATGCTTCCTACAGTGGTAAACTGCCTACTTCCCCATCTGCATTAAAATAAAAACAATGTAGGACACAGAAGCTGGCAGCATCCATGTCAATGGTAAGAAATGAAGCTAAAAGGCCATAAGGTGCATCTTGTGCAGATGCATGAGATGCATTTCTATCCCTGCATGCAAAGCAACCCAGCAGAAGCATGTAAGCCCTTGGTGCCCGTGGCCTCCAAAGAAATGTCCTGACAGGCTGAAATGGTCTGGTCCATAACGATGCATGATGTTCTTATGAGGCTAGTGGTTTGCCAGCACTAACTTGTGTAGATGAAGGGTGGAGGAGGATGCCATTTATGAAGCTTGTAGGGGCATTGTGGTGAAGACAGATTTGGATGAAGGCCAGGACAAGCTATCAATGAGCTTTAGCTTTAGTCAGGTCCCCGCTATGACTTACAAGTTGGAAATTTTTACCATCTCGTTTCTTGGGAAGGAAAGTTGAATAAGAAGTGGTACAGAAATGAGGCATCGTGAGGCTGTAGCAAAATGCAATTGCATGAAAATAGTCACTGCTTGATTATGAGATTCTAAAGTCACCACTTAAAGCCAAAGGGGAAAATTGGGATATTCTTCTTTCAACATCAAGGTTCTATTTTTTTATTCATTTTTTCTATATTTCCCAAACTTTCTCCTCATTTCTAAATTACATCAGACCTGTCTTGCACTAATCAGAGACTGGCCCTTTGTCACAGAAGCATAATGTTAACTATTTCTTTCTCCATTGGTAGATTCTGACTTAGAGTATTTCCAGTATTTAACATCTGTTCAAGAACGTGCACCAGCTAAAATGTAAGAATCTTCCTGGTCCATATTTAATTAAAGGACATGACTGGAGCACACCAATCACTGTAGAAGCTTCTGAAAAATTACCACACAGACAGGCCTACACATTGAATTATTCAAAGTCATTCAGTAACAAATGTTGCATGGGAGAAGTTATGTCAGTTGAATGTTTAGAATAAGAACGAACAGAATAATGAATGCATTTTATTTTATTCTTTACATATTATGCTTTTAGCTTGCATAAAGACAGGAAAACACATATATGTTGTCGCTAGTTGAGCTGAGCTGTTTGTATGCATTAATAAATAGATATATCATAAGACTAGTAACTAAGCAGATGAGGTATCAATGTATGCCATGTTTCTCATTTATTCAATCTCTCCTATGCAAACAGCAAGAACCTTTATGTCAAAACCCTGTCACCTACACTGCAACCCATACAGACAAAAAATAATTTTAGAGTCATTTGTCACGATTAATGCTGTGCGGGGCAGACATTAGTTCTGGCATTCTGATTATTCCACAAAAATGAAAAGAGGTATGTGTTGAAATTTAGCAGTCCTGCATTTGTACTGAATGTTTCCTACCCGATCAGTCTGATGATATCCTTGCAACACTAGTGCAACTTTCCAGTAAACAATTCTGTATCGTATTTAAGGGTATCAGGGCCTCAAAGATGCTTCTGTTTTCCCCATCGACTCCCTTGCAATCTATTACCTTATTCACTTTTAATCATGATTTGGAAAATTATATTATATTACACAGATAAAAATACATTATACACCTGTTTAATATTATTTCTGGCTGCTAACAGCATATTTAAGGGATAGTTTCCAATTTGGAAGACTATAATTTTGGACATCCTAACTCACTGATACTTCAACTAGATAGAAAGAAAAATGAGTCATTGCAAAAGGCAGGACTACTGAAAATCAACTCTTTTCCCTTGGTCTCTGACATACCTAGCCTCCATCTCCTGTGACCTTGCACACTGCTGTCATTTACCTTTGCTTTGGGATCTCATGACATTCCTGGGCAGCTGGTTGATGAAATGCCATCAGCAAGCACAATTCCCACTGGCACAGAGAGCAATGAGTAACTGTCTCTCAGGGCACAAGTAAGAAACTATGGCTGTAATTAGGGATTGACAGACAGGATTTCTGCTGCTGGGTATCCCACTCACGGAGGGGACCCCACACTGGCTAACCGAGTGCCGGAAAAGACCTTTATCCCAATGAGCCTTCCCACAGTGCTTTCTTAATGGTTCTTTGACCAGTGGGCAAAACATACAGTTACCCCACAAAATCTAACTGGAAACCTATCAATGTCAAATTGCTGTCAATCTGTCATAGTAGATTTATATTAATAGTTATCCTAATCTTGTTAAAAGTCTTCAAATTAAATTATTTTGAAATTTCTCCCATTGCTATTCTGCAAAATTGAAATTTCAGTACAGGTATTCCCCTCTACAAAGATTTCTTATTTATTGACAAAATGGCTGTGAAGAATTTATGCTTGGAAATGTTTTGTTATAAGTGGCCAGTCAACCCAAGTCCTTGGTAGTGCCATTTCATACTTGAGTGCAAATAGCATGTATAAGTAAACAGGCAGAAACACAGACAATAAAAGCTTGTCAAGAATGTAGAAAGGAAAGAATTAGCAAGGACAAATGTTGGCCTAATACAGACAGACACAGGAGAATTCACAAGGTACAATGAATAATAAATACTATAATCTATGTGTGGTAACTGATGCAGTAGCACATACCCTGGCTCACTCAATCATGCATGAAGGAACGGGCAGTGTCAACATGTTTGATGAACCTGTTGGGTTGAATTTGCCTAAACTTTGGCAAGTGTCATTTTGGGGGAATTTCATGGCAGATTCCCTTTCATGGGCTATAGCAACTTTCCTCATGCAATTTTTCATCATGCATCTCATTTGTATGGGCTCAATGGCTCCTTTTTCATTGAATCATGAGATCACTGAGGTAGCTGCTATCTGGTCAGCATAGTGTCAGTGGTGACAAGAAATGCTCTTGAATGCTGCAAGAATGTCAGTGACCTTTTCTGCTTCACAAAAGTAATTGCCACTATTTTCTCTCCATTACTCAAAGTCGCATTAGCTCTATCATTGCATACACTGCCCATGAAAGCTAATTTGCACTCATTTTCATCATGCTGCATATCTTTTGAAGGTTCTCACTCACATCATCCTCCAAAACTACTGAGCCTTCCTGCTCTGTATGCTTCCTATCCACTCACTGACAACAATTCACCATCTTTCCCGCTCCTGCATCACCACCAACAGCCTTGTCTAACCATTTTCCTCTCACTAAATTACTTCTTTTGTCTCAATACAGCGGAAAATATTGCATTATAGAGCTCAGAGGGCAAAATTATTAGCATGGTGGCTTACATTCATGTCTTCGTGCCCTACAAGGAGAAATGAACATACTGCAAGGATTGAGACCACAAGAAAGCTTCATTGTGCTGTGTTGCATTACTCTCCTGTTACCACTTCTGCACACATTTTCATGAGATGCTCAAGGTGCTATCCCCAATATGCAACTAATTAATTCTGTGCTTTTATGCAGGCATCAGTGGCACCCACACAGTCTTCACCGAAAGAAAGCAACCACAGCCCATCAGGTTTTCCTCCACAGGATAGAAAGAAGCAACAGAGTTTTCAGAAGATGGACTGACAATGCTTTCTTCTGCACCCTCAATAAGCTCAAAGACTCTCAACTCAGTGGGTTCCATTTCTAGGTTAGATTTGTGAATACAATCTGGTGAGCAAATCACTGGCATGTTTCCACAATTGGTTGAGAAAGAAATACCTCAGTTGCTGGTACTCATAAGACTGTTCAACATCATCTGGAACGCAATAAGGTGATGATGGATCACTCCAGATGCCATTTCTTCTCAAAGAGATTGGGTGGTGTACGTCATGTCCTCCCATTCTACATTAGATCCCATCCTTATATGTTGACTTCCCTTTCTTCACTGTTACTATCATATCTTGCCATTGTGTAATGTCTTCAATCTCCCACTTGTGATTTATACTTATCCTGACAAAGCGTGAATTGCCTCTGTTAATACTCTTTGGCATTTCCCTAAAAGACCAGGACCAATCATAACCCACCCTCAGTCTGACTTTTTGAGGACAGTCCTGACTGTTGCCTCCACAGTTCTCCTCAAACCCTTCAGATAAGACCTGCTGGATGACAATAGCCCAATCCATGGATCCTCATGGCACCAAGCACCCAAATGAACTGTGGCCAACTGCCATACTTCAATTTTAGATTAATCATGCACAGATGCATGAGTGTACAGAGTGACCTGGCAGGAGCAGTGCAATGTGATGTGTCAATAAGCTTCAATGCAAAGACTGAAGTGCAGGAGTGCCTTCAGTGTTAGTCCGAGATTGGTTGTGATGATGAGGCATTTAACCAATGCAAATATTTGCGGACAAAGGGTAGAGTCAGTCAGCTCACTGAGTGTGCCATGAGATGTTGGTGAATGCAGGTAAACATGTGGGCCCAGGGAGCTTCATCTGCCAGGTGATCAATCTTAAATTCTCGTCAGGTATCGGCCCTGTCTAGTTTCTCACTTGATGCCTGGGAGAATTGTGCAGTGCAAAGAAATCAGGAAGATTAATGATGAAGTAAATGCATGGAACTAAGTCTCTTGACATCTACCAGTGAGATTTTCATGTAGCTGTTCAAAATTTAAGGATAAATTGTTTTTTTTTCTCGACATAGAGAGTCTTATTTTTTAAATTCTTGCTATTTTCTCCCAAATTTCTCACTATTGTCCGTGTTAGAACATTTACGGTCAGAAAAAGAAAACAGAAGGAATAAATAATTTATTCTCAATTGACAGGCTATGACTAGTGGGGTACCACAAAGATCAGTGCTTGGGTCCTGCTATTCACAATTGAGATATAAATGTGGGAGACACTTGCAATAATTCCAGGTTTGCAAATGTTGCAAAATTTGATGGGAATGTGATTTGTGAGGAGGATGCAAAGAAGCTTCAAGGGAATTTAAGCAGTGTAAGTAGGCGTGCAAAAGCACAGGTGATGGAATGTAACATGGAAAAATGTAATGTTATCCATTTTGATCAAAAAACAGAAATGCAGGGTATTTTTATTTTATATCCCAGCACATGATAAGGTGTGAGGATAATGATTTGATCAATG
>JAHRHZ010000031.1:972377-1006389 GCA_024137785.1 Ginglymostoma cirratum
TAAGAATAACACATTCCCTGGCTCACTGAATCATGCACGAAGGACCAATGTATTATAAAATACTTCGGAAAATTCAGAAAATAATCGCTCATGTTCAATTAAATTTTGAGCAGCCAGTCTTTTTAATGCACAGTACATTGAGAGATTTGTTGCACACTTGTGTAGCTCAGCTTGGATATCCAAAGACACCCAGAATATCTATGAATATATATCCCAGCACATGATAAGGTGTGAGGATAATGATTTGATCAATGAGTCAGTAATGATACATGTCACTATTCCTTACAAGTAACTTTGCGTGAAGAATATGCAATTTAAAAAACAGATTCAAATCAGCAACAATTGCCAATTCTAGATACATGAAAAATGATAATGATGAGAAAATAATCAGGGGAAAATTCTCTAATGGTTGGAATCAGCCCTAGCACAAAGGAAGAGTGTTGTGATTGTTGGAGGTTAGTCCACTTCAGCTCCAGGATATCAGAACTGTTGTCCCTCAGGGTAGTGTCCTAGGTCCAACTATCTTCAACTGTTCATTAATCACTTCCCATCCCATTATAAGATCAGAAGTGGGGATGTTCATTATTGATTGCACAATGTTCAGCACTATTCATGAATCCTCACACAATGAAGCAGTCCATTTCCAAATGCAACAAGACATATTCCACATTTGGACTGAAAAGTGGCAAGTAACATTTGTGCCTCACAATTGTCAGGCAATGACCATCTCGACCAAGACAGCATCCAACCACCGCTCTGACATTCAGTGGCATTACCATCACTGAATTCCTCACTATCATTATCTTTGATCATCAAATGAACTGAAATAGCCATATAAATACAATGGTTATTTCAAACGCTGGAAACTTGCAACAAGTCACTCATCTCCTGATTTCCCCAAAGCATGCTAACCATCTACAAGGCAATAGTCAAGAATATGATAAAGTACTCCCCACTTGCCTGAATGAATGCAGGTACAACAATACACAAGAGATGAGACCATCCTGGACAAAGTAGTTCACTTGATTGGTACCAAAGCCTCAAGCATTCACTCCTCACCATCGATGTTGCATAGCAGCAGTAATGTATACCATCTACAAGATGCACTCTAACTGACCAAGGTGCCTGTGTCAGCACCTTCCAAATCCATGATCATTACATTTTAGAAGGACAAGAAATACAGGTTCACCAAAACCCTAAGCACTCTAACTATGAAATATTTTGCTGTTCCTTTCATGTCACTGAGTTAAAATACCTCCCTAACAACAGCGGGTGTACCTACACCAAACGGACTGCAGAGACTCAGTCAGTTCACCACTACTTTCTTAAGGGCAACTAGGGACGGGGAAGAATTGCTGACACCGTGAGTGAAACCCACACTCTATGAATAATCTTTTTTTTTAAAATAAGCTATTCCACCTCTGAATAACAATTTGGTTCCAATCATTCATTCACCAGACTGCTTTGGTCATTAAAAAATAAATATTAATAATAAATACTGTGCAGAAAACTTCTGAAAATGCAAAACAAGCTGAGCACAATTCATTAGATTTCATATTTTGAATGAATTGCTTCAATAGAATCCTACTTTGATAGAACAACTCTGGGACATTATTTAGATCAGATTTCCAGGAAGGAAATGCTTTTACCACAATTCTTTTTCTCCCCCCAAAATTCTGTCAATCCATTGCAATTCATTCTGGGTCTTGTTTTTGATACCTGGCAACAATTCTTTTACTTTGTATTTTAAAACTCTTAATTTATTGGTCCGCTTGCTCGCACAATATTTTGAAATTGTCTCTCTTCTCTTGTTTGAATTGTCAAGCTTTCACATGAACTAAAAATACCTAAACATCAGTTTACACTGAAATAAAGATCAAATGTGAAAATAATCCATGCACGTAAGATGAGATCTTAAATTGGCATTCCACAGTACCATTAATTTTGCAAGAGTCCTAAATCAACATGTGAGGCTTTGCAACGGACGTGCAATTGGATTTTGCTTGGCATGGATACAGGCTTTCACTGCCGTTGAAAATAAATTTTCAATGCTGCATTTATTGGCATATTTTGCAATTTGTCTGCCATGTTCTTGACACGTTATATATAGGGTACTACATTCAAAATATCATGTCCTTTTTTTAAAAAGTCCAGCTTATTAAATTGGATCGTGAGGCATGACATGAATAATGTCAATTAAAGTTTTCAAAATTGTATTTCTAATGCCTAACAGCTGTTTCTAACTTTTTTTTCTTGTAGATCACAAATACTTCAATATCATGAAGATGAAAGATGAGACTTCTAAAAATGTCAATAGTGGTAGCACTCAGAAAAGGTAACTTTTTATGTGCAGTTACACTATCCCTGAGCGATTAAGAGCGATTAAGTCACCAATACCTCCAAAGCATTTCTCCAAATATTATTTGTATGTACTGCTTAAAATGTTCAAATATGCAAAAAGACCAAAATTAAGAAAATGTCATAACTAATCAGCATTCCTTGTGACTGTCCAAAGCATGGGAATAACAACAACATTTTATGATCCCTGAGGCAGCTGACAAATCAAAATAAAACAAATTTAGTAAATGCTCCCATTGAGAAAGCCAATGGACAAAATTTTAAATTTTATATTTTTGAATTTAAAAATCAGACCAAATTAATGTAATTTATACATGAATTAATAAACATGTTTCAGTTAATTTAATCTGTAAATTACATTTTATTTAGCAGAAATAGTAAGGGTAGATCTCATAGAGGTCACTAGGCAGCTAACATGACATGCAACACTAATTCCAGGCACAAAGTCTTTTATGATATTGATCTTCCTCAGATAGATTTCCTGTTAATTTTCTGCAAAGATGTCAGCACAAATACTGAACCTACAGCAGCTCGCTAACACTAATTCCACAGGCCCAGTTTTTACCAGTGAAACACCTATTCCATCTCCTCAGTTCTGCCCAAGACAATCTTGGTGGCATGGATCAATCAAAACGTACTTACCCACAACTCAGTGGTACCCCTATGTACGATAGGAACTGTTCTGGTCAATCAGTTCCTTCAAAGTAACAGAAGAAGTGACATTATTAATTTCTTTAATCTTTGCTCTCAGATCCTGCTTTTATGTTCACCTTTCTCAACTGCACTACAAACTCTTCTTCTTCGAGCAGAATTTAATCATATCGGACTGAATTTTCACAGCCTCTGAATAACATTGACAATAGCGAGACAGTTAGGAAGATGCAGAGAGAATGAAAATCTGAGATTCTCAATGTTGAGAGAAAAGAAATCCACTCTTCCACCTAAGGTTTCATGCCTAGATGAGAACTGCAATAATGAGTGATGAGAAGCCAAATTTCATGAATTATTAGCTCATTGTGACATACTCTCACATCTTTATATGCAGGATGTTACTTTCTCAGGTGTTGGAAACTAAATGCCGTCAATTCCAGCCTTGAATGGGAGAGTGGTTGCCTAGAAACTGTAACTTGTCAGCATGTTTTCTATGCATCCACTTTGGCAGGAATTCCCCAACATCTCAGGACCAGCTACATGGACAACAACCACCTGTACCTTTCTTTCATTGAGGATGGCATCAAAAAAGCTCCAAACTCACCACATCATCGTAGCACTTCTCAGACTAACTTATAATACAGTACAGCTGTTCAACACTGTACATTAAAGATCACCAACACCTTACACTGCAATTGTACTACGAAACCACATTGCACACAGGTGCAGGCAGCCATTTCATGCATTGAAATTAAGTGCATCTCAGGGCTTTTAGCTTGCTTCCCTAACACTCACTCATTTTTTGCTACCTTGAATGCTCATAATATCTCTGCCTTGCTTTTTAATACAGACAGGAAGCCAGGTAGTGAGCCATATTTGTGACCAATTAACAGTCAAGGAGATCGACACTTGGTACACAGTACCATGTTACATCAATGCCATATTTACATCACATGGCAACAGCTTGTGTGGCAAATACACCAGATGAGCTTCAACCCAATGGCAATACCTAAACATCTAATGGAAGGTGAAATAACTGCAGAGAGGCTAGTATCCTGTCACAAAGTCACCATTTATTTATTTGTGCACTGTATACTGGCCATGGCCAGTCAGCTCAGAGTCAGTCTCCTGCACTGAGAAGAATCTACATCTCTTTTATTTGTGCATCTACCTGCAGCACATTGATGTAGTGGTGCATGAAGGCAACTCTCCTTTACCACCATTGCTTTCACAAGGGCACCTCTCCTGGTTATATTGGTCAGCCAGGGCTTCCTGATTGGCTCAGGTTAACAGCCCCAATCAAGAAACTTGCAGTCAACGAGATCCACCTGGTTCCAATCACTACAGGAGCAGTACTTAGTCTAGTCAAAGGGACGTTGGTGAGTGGCAGGGTGGATCTGTCCTCAGACAGGAGAAGTATTATGGTATCAGAAGTGAATGAGTAGGAAGAACAGAGGACAGGAAATGTGAGTAGTTTGGGGATGTAGGGTGGAGTTAGTCACATGGTCACCCAATCCGCTAAAACACACTATTTTCGCACGGGAATCATTGCCATTGAGCCCAGGACAGAAACTGGTAAAGGCACCTGTACCTGTTGTCTGTAGCCAAGATCTGGTCGCTTGACCCCATTCATGTCACCTGCTGTTCCAGTAGGCAACTCCGCAATCTGTTTGTACAATGCCATCATAAATATTCTCATAGGCATTAATACTAAAGCTATCCTGTAATACCTGTAATTGTTTTACATTAAAGAGAGTGCACAGAATCAAAATGCAAATTTTCTGTGTAGATAAATTATATTTTTTTCTTGTACATTGAGAGAATTAGGAGAACAATGGCAAGTTTGATTTGTGATTACAGGGGCAAAATTCTGAGAATCCACTTTAAAAAGCAAACTTATCTTCTCTGGACAAAAGTAAGTTAAAAGAAGTATAATTCACATTCTTGAAAAAGTCTGGGATTTGCAAGCTTAAGCAAGCTTTTTAACATGGACTGTCATTGTCAAACTAGATAACCTCAGTATAAAATCAATATCCCTCAGTGAGACAAAGGTCAAGAGCTTTGATTTCTCACATAGTAAAGGGATGTGGTACAGAGAAAAGAAAGGTTACAAGGAAATGATATGCCATTCAAGTAATTTGAAATGACCTGGTAGATGAAAGAACACACATCGGAATTATGATTAACAGTTAAAGATACATCCAGCCGTATATCATCATCAAATATTTCACAGAAGATACAAGATTACATTAATGAACACACAGAATGTTTGTATAAATAGCAAGTTAATTTCAATATACTTAAGTGTGAGTCAATATGTGTGGATCTGGAGGAAGACAGCAGGTCAGTCAGGACAGTTGATGTTTTGGGTCTGGACCCGTCATCAGAACTCAAGTGTGAGATGGTTTATTTTACAGGAAGAATAAGAAAGCCACATTTTCCTTGTAAAATTAGAGTCTAAGTGATACAGAAGAGCAACCAGACAATTAAAAGAACTGACACAGATTAATTAAAAAAAAACTTTTCAAGATTTAACTCTGGAGTGACAGAATTAGGAAAAAAAACAGAGGGGATCTGGTAAACATGTATAGAACCTAGATCTAGCTGCACTGTTCTGGTCTCCATATTACAAAAAGGATGTAGGTGCATTAGAGAAGGTGTGATAAAAGACTTTGGGGTCAATTAGCTTAGTTGGCTGTCTGACTGATTTGCAATGCAGAGTGAGACTTCAGAGGGTTGGAGTATAGCAAAGATAATATGCTGAATCATGAAGGTTGGTTAGCTCAGTTAGCTGGATGGTTGGTTTGTTTGATGCTAACAGTGTGGGTTGAATTTTCACGTCTTAGGTTCCCTGAAGATCCCAACTTCTCAACCTCACCCTCACCTTATGTGTGGTAATCCTCAGGTTACCACCAGTTACCTCTCCACAGAGAGAACCATCTTCTGGGACTGTAGTGACTTCACTGTACCTTTAATAAAAGACTTACGAGGATAACACCACAACTGAGTTTCTAAGCATTAGGAAAAAATGTACAAGCTGATACCCGATTAACCTTCAACATTATGAAAAGAGTTAATAAGGTAGACACAGAGAAGATATCTCTTATTTTTAGGAAAGATGAAAACTAGCTGTAATAAAGCTAAGAAAGTTAATAATAAACCCAATAATGAATTAATAATTGAATTGAAAAACTTATTTTTCTCAAAGATCAGTCAGAATTTGGACTTCACTAGTGGTCTTTTGGTTCCTACAAGATAGAAATAATCAAATACTGGCGCTTCATCAAGCATATTCCTTCCAGTTTTGCAAAATGTTGATGAACTGATACACTGTTACTTGACACATGATTGCAATATCATACCGAACATGGCACTCCAGTGGATGCATTCACATAATTAATTCCTTGCCCTTTACAATTCTAAAATGATTATTTTTGTGGGTTTCGTTGACAAGTGTGCATATATTATCCATCCCTAACTATGCTTGGGTGGAGTAGCTTGCAAAGCCATTTCAAAAAACAGTTAAGAATCAGTCACATTATTTTGGGTCTGGAGTCACACGGAAGTCAAACTGTGTAAAGATGGCAGTTTTCTTTCTTTGAAAGACAGATGGTAGCATCAGGTGGGTTTCTTTTCTATGATAATCAAGGACAGCTTCATTGTCATCAGAACTAAGATGAAATTTATATTCCAGGTCTATTAAATGAATTTAAATTTCACCGACTGCTTTCGTGGTATTTGCACACCTTAAGAGTCTTTAAGAGTTTGTTTACTTTTCTATAATTATTATGCATTGTAGAATTTTCAGGTCCGATGCTCTGTCTCAGTTCTGTGGAATTGGCATTCATCAAATACTTGATGATACTGCAGAGGCGACATGATGTTGTTCCTGATATTCTAGGAGCTGTGCTCAACAGGCGCTACTTGCCAGCAATGTTGCAAATGCTGCTGTGTAAGTTGTAAGTGCTTTTGATGTTGGCTCTATGGTCTATGATGCATCTGATGTTGATGATCTTTTCTACTTTCCCAGTGTGGTTAAATAAGGAACTCAGTTCCTTCTCATTTGCTTACCAGTTTCAGTCTCATGAACTCTCAGCTTCACCAACATATTTTGCTAGGTTCCAGGTCTTCATGATTGGATTCCGTACCTGTACAGTTGATTCCATCAATTTTAGTTAGGTATTTACCATGCTGGTTCAAGTGCTGATCTTCTTCTACCTGTTCTTCAGGAAGGGAGTATCTTGCTTGTTAGCCTGAAGGCAAGGTTTGGGTCTCACTTTCTCCCTCAGCAGGTCAAGTGGGTTCTTTAGACCATCTGGCTATCTCTTTCTAGAATCTTGTATCCTTTTATTGTGACAAGAGATAATAATGTCAAACCCATACTATTCAGAGAATTCTTAAAATTTCTGGAGGTGAATTAGGTTTCACTGTCACATGTTAATCTTTTGGGAATAGCTTGCTCAGTAAACAGAACTTGTACAGTAGAATTGATTGCTGTATCATTCAAACATTCCAATTTTTGAATAAAAATGGAAATTTGCACAGTGGTCTGTAACCATAATATACCATATTTGTTTTTGAATAAATGCAATGCTATAGTATGTCATTGTCTGGTTAATACTTCAGTACCGTACATCTCCTCTTTCTGCTGTTTAGTTTTAGTATCCATTGCATGTAGAAACTATTCTTTTAATGCTTCTTTTTTGATATCTATCCAGCGCACAACTTATCTGGTTTTGAGCTTACACTTCTTCAGTGGCATTCATGTGGCTTTTGGAAAACATTATTCTCATGTTGATAATTCTGGATCTAGCTGGCAGATCACGATCTTTTAGCAAGGTGTCATGGACAAGTATTGCTGTACTGCTGGCTATAACCACTATACCTTAACTGGCCATATGTAGAGGACTTGCTGAGTGAACATCTGTAGCTTTGTGTCTTTACATGTCTCATCTCTAAGTTGGTTCAGGTTCAGTGGAATTATATTCACTAGCTGATGGTTCTTTATATCTAGATCTTTTATCTCATGGTTTACTCTTTCTCCATGTTGCCCTGTCTTTGGTAATGCATTTACAATTTCTTTCTTTGTTCTAAAAACTTTTTCAACAATTGGGTATCCCACTGGCTCTGCAGTTTAATCCATATGCAGAGTATGTTGCTCTTTCAAATATTATGGTCATCCACAGCTGTTGCATATCTTTCCCTTTGTCCAATGTGCATTCTTTTTGATGCTGCTACACTTCCATCTTTCTCTTGATTGAAATTGAAAATAACCATGTTGGTAGTCAGCATCTTTACCTGTCTACTCATGGCTTCAAAGTACTCTTGCTCTGTCTACAGCTGGCACTATTGTGAGCTTGCCCCTTCTAATTAAATCCTTAATTCCAAGTATGCAGATCCTGAAGTGAGCTGATCTAGCAATCTTTCATACGTGTTATATTTTTCTGGCTGCATTTTGCAATCTTGTTGTAAAATTCTCAACAGGCTTACCAGATTTATGCATCAGGCCTTGACAATTAAATCAGTAGATCCAACAGTTTGACTTTGGCTGGAGATGTGCACTTTTGTTTTCAAAAAAATTTTTGCTGGGTTTCTACAGTCTGTTTCTAGCTATTAAACAAAATAAACACTTCCTCATCTATCCACAGCAGGATAGTCTTCACTTTGAGAAAGTGTTTGTCTGTCTGTAGTTTAATTGAATATTCTCAAATACTTCTACAAAATCATCACCCTCTCAGTTCATCATGGTGTATTTATTGTTGGATGACCATTTATTTCTCATGATTTACTCGCTATCCTTTTCTCTCTCTGGAACTTATTTGGCTTGATTCTTCAATCTAATTCAATGTTGAATTCATTTGAAATACTTGGCCTTTATTGATATGTTATCTGGTTCTCATAATTTGGAAATAACCACACTTTTGACTTAAAAGGCTTGAGCTTCATGGACTTTTTTTTCTGTTTTACATGTAGCTGATTTGTTAATACACTGCCAATCGACAGACGACTGTAGTGCTACAATATCTGTGACATATCCGGGGTATATATCAACATTATAATAAATTCCTAGCTGACTATGAATAACATAACAATATAACAAGATGTATTTAAAGGAATACTGGGTAAATATGAGGGAGAATGGAATGGAAAGTTACGCTGATAAGGTAAGAATATGTAAAATGAGAAGGGTCTTATGTTGAGTAATGGTATCGATCAGTTGGTTTCCATATTATCTTGTTATTATCCCAGCTGATGGTAAAGCTGGACAAGTTGGATCACTACCAAGTGAAACCTGGCTTGATCTAATGTAATTTTCATTTTTAAAACATTGTTCCCGTCGTGCTCAATCACTGAACCTCTTCATAAGAGTCTGCCAATGTATCTTTGACAAAAGAACACTAACCAACATTTATAATGGTCATGTTGCAAATGTCAGAAATAAAGATTCAACTCTAGTCACATCTGAGACAATCCAAGAGCAGAGGTTCTTGTCTATTATAGGGTAATCCCAGCATAGCTAAACTGCAGTATCTTCACGTTACTGAACCAAAGATTACAAAAAAACCTGTTTTCACTGTTACAAACATAGTAAAGAACACTTCAAACTTTGCAGGAAAATTTTTGGGATTAGGTATAGCCTGGTTAGTACACTACCATTTCATTAATGCAATTTACCTTTGTATTGAGTAATGATTAAGCAGTGAGGTGTTAGAAGAAAATTAGTTTGGCAATTTGCCATTCAATCAAAGTAACCATAGCCAAGGATACCAAAAGGTACTCAGCCATTAAATAGTGAGTGTGCTTCTGTGACCACAGATTAAGACAGACTGTTACAATTGAATAAGTGGAGGTTTGCTGTGAATTATTATATCTGATGTAGAAACAGTCAATTCCTAAATTTCTAAGTCAAGCGAATTCCATTCTAAGTACTGAAATCCCTTGTCTCAATGCAAGATGATTAAAAATTATTAGTGAGTCCTTGCATGTCTCTCTGATGAATTCCACTCTTTCCAGTAGCATCAGAACTTCCTGTGTCGCATTATAAAGTTAATAAGAGAGTTATACTTAAGGAAAATATGTCATATTTAGATCACTTAATAGCTGAGGCCAATTCTTGTTTCAGGAAAGCTATCTGTCATTGAAACTGTTCAGTTACATAGAACAACATTACATCTAACCAGGAAGGCATGCAACTTGAAAATAATAAAAGCTCACCATTTTTTATTGTCAAGCACATTTTCTAAGACAATTTAACTATGTTCTCTCCAATCACAGAACAGCTGGAAAAGGGTAATTTATTCTGGCAAAGTTCAAAATGAAAAGTGAAAAAGGTGGAAATCTTAACAACGTGCAGCAAAAATAGAGAAACAGACTGGTGCACATCAAAGAGCTCACTGTGTATTTTGTTTCCACTCATGTTGAATGTCCAGTTTCGTTTTAAACTGTTTTTAAACACATCTTTTATGACATGATGAAAACGCATCATATAATCCCATCGTTTACAGCAAGCATGTCAGTGTTAATGCAGTTTGCCAGCATATTGCATTGGGTGTTTTATTCTCTCCATTTGTAACATAGTTCCTTATGAGCAGTTTAATATTTTAAAAAAAGAAAAGACTATTATTTGAGGTGACAATAATGCTCTCAGTGTTGACACAATGAAGCTGAACTGAGACTAGAAATTCTGGTGTATGCATATTCACAGCTAGGAGTTAAAATCCAAAAATTGCTTTCAGACATACTGAACTCCTTTACTGAATACATTTTTAAGCATTCAAAAAGCCTCAACATACAAATGACGATAACATCATGAGTTTGCCCACAAGATTTTCAATAAAATTGGCGAAAAGGTGATATGTTGGTTATATGTAGAAGTTTTAAAACTGTGATAATTTAACTGCAGAATAATGCCGCTGGGTCTGAAGGAATTAATTTTACAGAGTTGAGTCTCATTCCATCAGAAGAATGTTGGTATTAAAATTAGATTGTAAAAATTTCACTGCCATTTGTACATTTCTCCTTGAATCATGTTTTATATTCCAAACTTGATTTTGTCTTCTGTGCATAATAATTTGTAATGCCTGCTGAATATTTTATGGTTGGC
This sequence comes from Ginglymostoma cirratum, assembly GCA_024137785.1. Lineage (NCBI taxonomy): Eukaryota > Metazoa > Chordata > Chondrichthyes > Orectolobiformes > Ginglymostomatidae > Ginglymostoma > Ginglymostoma cirratum. The sequence goes on from JAHRHZ010000031.1 coordinate 983,491, forward strand.
AATGGGATTTTACTGACCCCATGCTGACTGACTGGGAGGTAGTGGGAGTTGGTGTTGTGCTGGCAAATAGCATCAGAACATCTCCCCAACACAGTCTCACTACTGAGCTAGTTCATCAGATGCTGGTTGAGTGTTTAAATCACTGGCCACATCATGGAGGTGGGCTGCTAATTATGGATTACTTTCTTGAACGGCTGGCATGTTATTAGCTCCACGGAGGCAAACCATCGGTGATCATTTGGGGTGGAAACTGTGTCTTTGAGAGGATACATCCTTCTTAATTTAAAGGCCTCATTGTTGCTTGTCCTGCTCACGCATCAATCCCTTGCAGAGGGTGTCACAGTGGGAAAAGATGGTGGATTAGTGGAAATCCCTGCTGACCATTTAAGAAAAGTAAATGGGCTGTTTTCAATGTAGTGAACAGCCAGCACTATTCACTCAGAATTTTTAGTCTCAGTTCAACTTGATTGCGTCAAATACTGACAGCTAAGTTCAGGGCCAATATTTAATTGCACTTGGGAAGGTTAAAATTGTTGAGCCAGTTGGAAACAAAACAGTCTGTGATATGTTCTGGTAGACACAGTTGGAAAGTAGGAACAGAAATGGCCATTAAGCCCCTCAAGCCTGTTCTGCCATTTAATGAAATCATGGCTGATCTGTAGCCTAACTCCATATACCTGTCTTTGGTACAGACCCTTAATACCTTTGCTTAATAAAAAAAAACTATCTCAGATTTAAAACTAACAACTGAACCGATTTATCTGCAGTTTGTAAAAGAGAGGTCCAAATGTCTACCACCCTTTGAGTGTAGAAGGGGTCTGAACACCTCTCCTGAATGGTCTTGCCATAATTATCAGACTGTGCCTCAAGTTCTAGAATCTATAACAGTAGCAACAATATTCCCCAAATTCTGGTCATTTGTTACCTCAATTCTTTATCCCACTCCCATTTGATCTTGATTTCCAACTGTTCCAATGAAGATCAGAATAAGCTTAAGGAACAGTGCTCCATTTCTCAAAAAGGTAATTTACAGTTTCCCAAACCCAACAGTGTATTTGTCAGTTTCAGATTATAACACCGTCATCATATATTTTTGCTATTAATGACATCACCATCCCTTTTTTCAGGATTTAATAACTCCCATTCTAAACTGACAGACCTTCCATTTTGTTCTCCCATCGCTCCAATATTTTTTCTTGCTTCTGTACTTGTTTAAACTCAGTTTTACCTCTGAGTTTGTGCATGTTTGATAATCTGAAATATTATCATTGTTTCTATCTCCGGAGCTGCAGGCTGACCAGTACTTTCTGTTCTGTATAAGATTAAAGTAATTAAGTATGCAAAGATTTGCACATTTTTGAAATGTCAACTCTTCAATAAGCAGCTTTGGATGACTGAAAGATTTAATTTGATTATCACACTGTAATGGTGGCTTTATGACTGAGAATAACAGAAACTGAAAATAGTTTGTTGACTCAAATTCCTGATTTAAATATGGCTGGTTAAAGTGATGGGAGCTGTATATATACATTTCATAATGGTTGCTTTCTAACTTATATTATTGAACTAATATCCCCTAATTTTCTGTCAAAATAACGGTGAGGTTAAAGGCACTCACCATTAATTACACGTAAATGGCACATCATCATCACACAGGTATGTGATTAAAATCAAAAATGAAGTCTTTCCCCTTTCCATTTAACAATATGATCAGTATTAATAATCAACAGTCAACTTCTCAGGCACTGAAAATTATGAGTCATAGATGTAGATTCTCATACGTTTACATATTGGAAATTTCATATTTTATTGTTTCCTTCTGTCTATTTCTGTCTCACAATTCAATCCTTAATAATTAAGAGCAGTGTTGTTAAACGTCCTGATATTGTAATTCAAGAGAAAAGTAGCTAGTACTGTCACAACATTATTCCAGATTTGCAGTCACAACAAAGCAAAACAATGTTAAATCAATAAGATATAGCACAAAGCATTAGCAAAAGATCCGTGACACTGAAGTCACCCTTCTTAAATTAAATCAATACAGTGTGGAACTGGGGGAACGCAGCATGTCAGGCAGTATCAGAGGAGCAGGAATGTTTTGGATTTAAACCCTTCATCAGGACTGGAAAGGGGGAAGGGGACTCAAAAATAAATGGGGGGGTGGAGCTAGGGGAAGGTACGTGGGATGGTGATAGGTGGATGCAGGTATGGGGTAGTGGGGCTTGGTCAATGGGAAGGGTGGGGCAGATAGGTGGGAAAGAAGATGGACAGGTTGTGTCAGGTCAAGGAGGCCAGGATGAGAGGGAGGGTTGGACATGGGATGAGGTGAGGGGTGGGAAGATCTTGAAACTGCTGAATTCTATGTTGAGGTCAATGGGCTATAAGCTCCTGAGGCAGAATATGAAGTGCTGTTTCTCCAGTTTGTGTGCGGCATCATTGAGACACTGGAGGAGGCCCAGGATGGATATGTCACCAAGGGAGTGGGATGGGGAGTTAAAATTGTTGGCAACCAGAAGGTGTTGTTGGTTATAGTGGACAGAGCAGAGGTGCTCCGCGAATTGGTCGCCGAGTCTGCGCTTGGTCTCACCGGCGTAAAGGAGATCGCATCGGGAGCAACGGATACAGTAGACCAGGTGTACAGGTGAATGTTTGTCAGATTTAGAAAGATTGGCTGGGGCCTTGGACGGAGGTGAGAGGGGGAAGGTGTAGGGGCATGTGTAGCACTTTCTGCGGTTGCAGGGAAAGGTGTTGGGTGTGGTGGGGATGATGGGGAGTATGGGACAGATGAGGGAGTCACGGAGTGAGCAGTCCCTACAAAAAGCAGATGGGATGGTGGGGGGGGTGCGGAGAATATCTCTTTGGTGGTGGGATCTGATTGTAGGAGGCCGAACTGACGGAAGATGATGCGCTGGATGCAGTGTTGGTGGGGTGGAATGTGAGGAATACACAGTTACTTGCCTTGTTTCTCCTCTTGTACTCTTATCAGTTGACACTTTGAGAAAGTTATGGACAAAATATTTTAAAACCTAAATTTACAAAGGTAAACATAATTAAAGGCAGTGTTGTTAAATTTCCTGATATGGTAAATGGACGTTGTAATTCAAGAGAATAGTAGCTAGTACTGTCACAACATTATTTCAGCATTTCCAGTCACAACAAAGCAAAACAATGTTAAATCAATAAGATATAGCACAAAGCATTAGCAAAAGATATCACCAATGAAAAATGACGCAGGATTATCAAAATTAGTAAAAATGCTTCTCAAAGTTAACAAGAGATAAGCAATAAACACTGGCTTTGCTAGCAACACTCACATCCCAAAGCTGAATAAAAATACTGATCCAACCTACAGAATCTGGCACCCTTAGGACCATGACCATATTGGATTTTGCATTACTCGCTGAATCCAATGAGAGCAGGTAGGTGATAAAGATTAGAATTTTACTTTCAAGTCTGTGAACCTGCCTGAGGTTGTTCCATCTTTTCCTTCTAAGTTTGGCAATCCCTCCTGGGCACATGTATTGATCCATGAAATAGCCCTGATGAGACAGGTTCTTCATATTTATGCCCCATATTTAATATCAAGGCTTCAGCCTGAGGGTGTCAAAACTACTGCTCAGTGGCTGCAATGTATTCAAGGATACGATTAATGTTAACACCTTCATAATTACATGCTGATGTCTGTGAACTTGGCGTGCCTGCAGAGAGTGTCCTGAGATGGTGGTGCATGGTGTCCAGCAAGGAGGTTGTTCACAGTGAGCAGCAAGTTGAATCTACCAAGTGTACACTGTGGTTGCCATGTGGTGTTTCCTTCCTTGTCTGGAGAGTTTGGTAAGATAAAAAGCTAAATATTAAAGGACAACTTGGGTCATCAATAAGGCACTCAACAAGCAAAATTCATACTTCTGCCTATTGAAAACTCACCATGCTGCTTATAAAAAGCATCAAAAGATGGCATAAGCTGCTCCCAATGTTGAAATGGGCCTCGCTGTAATTGTGCGTGAATCTTCCACAGAATGTGCCATTGCCCACATCACTCAGACCATTGAATGATTTTGCCCTTTGTTTTCTTTTTGCTGGTATTGTTTCATTTTTAGTAGCTTACTAACAGTGTCATTCTAAAATGCTTAAATGAATGTTTCACTGCCATAATAAAGAAACAGGTAGGATGCAGATTCTAACATATAAAGTCCTAAGATCAATGAGATGAACATAATCACTTAGTTAATTAAATTGGCTAAACATTTGCTCTGTGACAATGATTACTGACATTACTTCAAATACGTTGTGATTTGTAAAATGACCAGAGTTCAATGATGAAAGAATCAAATTACATAATAAAAAAAATCCAGCATAAATTGTCTTCAGCTCCAGAATTATTGCATGATTTCAACACAGGAGGGGACATTCGGTTCATTGTCTTTGTAACAGGCCTCTGCAAGAGCAGCACAGCTAGTTCCATTCCTTTGCTCTTTCTCTACAGCCCTGCAAATTATTTTTCTCCTCAGGTGCTTAACCAATTTTGAAAGCCATGATTAAATTTGTCTCCAACTACTCTCTCAGAGAGTGCATTCCAGATCCCAATACATGCTGTGTAAAACTTCTTTCTTTTGTACTGCTGTTACTTCTTTTGGAATTCACCGCATGACTCATCTGGCAATGAAAAAAAAACTTTATTTTTGTCTATTCCATCCAGAGCACTCGTGACATTGAACATCTCTATCAAATGCTCTGAGGAGAAGAATGTCCAACTCACACAAATTGTCTGCATTACTGAGGTCTCCAGTCCTTTGAACCATTTGTTGAATCTTTCCTCCACCTTCCCAAATGCTTCCATAATTTTCTGATGTTCCCATAGCTGAATACAATATTTGAAGCTGGAATTTTACGAATAGTCATCATATCTTCCTTGCTTTTTATCCTTTGCTCATAAAGCCAAAATCCTTATTGCATTTCAATGGCCTTGTCAAACTATTGTGCCATCTGTAACAACTTACACAGACATCCAGGTCTCTCTTCGAGAACCCCACCCCTATTTCACATTACTTCTCATTTTTCTCAACAAAATGCATCTCTTTATATTTTTCTGTTTGAATTCCATTTGCAAAGTATCTGCCTAGTCCACCAGCCCAATGTACCTTCTTGAAATCTTATCACTATTCTTCTCAGAAGTCACAATAGTGCCAAGGGTGGTGTCATTTGAAAATTTTGGAATTGCCTCCTACATAATTAAATATACACTAGTAATACATCCATCAGAAAAATAGTGTTCCTACTTCTGATCACTGGGGAACCCCTTTATATTATCTTCCTCCAGTCCAAAGCAACAACCATTCACCACTACTACGAAAGCAAAATACAGCAGATGATAAATATACAAATACAGAAACAGAAACAGAAAAGCTTTGAAATACTCAGCATGACTGGCAGCATTTGTATGGACAACAACTGAATTGACACTTCAAATCAAGTCTGACAAAAGGTTACAAATATGAAGTGGTAGATAATACAGCCACAATAATTTGCAGGAGCCTCCATGGGATTAAATCCTCGTTCGACACTGACTCCTAAGGACACGTATATCCAAATCTTGCTCAGCCATGTCGGGTAAGCCGCCATGGTGATGGGGAAGAAGGGAAGTTGATGTGAAGGGAGGAGGATAATTATATAAAGACAATTGTTGCTGCCACTCGGGAAGAAGGCAAGGTTATAGTTAGTGACTCCATAAGTTTATCATTACTTCGCTCAGTTTCCTCAAAGGTTTGTTTTTACTGATAATGTACTAACTTTAAGAACAGCCAGCATTTCAGATACAAATCGTTCACATTCCATGTTTTGCTTCACCTTATTCTCAATCTCTTTCATCACCAAGGAGGTTCTGGCTTTGTTTGCCTTACCAGTCACCTCATGGGAATATTACTAAACTTTGCTTGATCTATTTCATCTTTAAAAGTAACTCATTACTCCATTATAGTTTAGTTTCTTAAACTCTGAACCCAGTTTACAGTTACCTGACGTGTTCTCATCCCGCTGAGACTGGCCCTCATCCTATTAAGTATTTCCTCCTTTCCCCTTTCCACAGCTAAACTAAATCTTATTCTTCTATGATCACTGTTCCCTAAATGGAAGTCTTATGGTGCAATAGTTAGCTACTTGTTTCTTAAAAAGAAACTCCAAGTTCAAGTTTCACTCCATTTGACGGCGTGCTCATAATGCACTGAAACAGGTTGAGGATCAATTTGTAAATCTGTCCAATACATACCAATGGCAAGTGCAAGTGGGAGAGTTTGAGGTCAGACATATGATAGGAAGAAAATTATAACCTCAATATCACTATTTACAGCTCTGGGTTATAACGTACTTGCACAAGTGCAGATTGCCACAGCAACTCAGACTCGTTGGGGTAGCAGGGTTGTTTGCTGCCACCAGGGCAGCATCCTCCTTGGGATGGATTCAGAATCTGCATCCTTGCATACTCATGCCAGACGATCATGGCAGTGTGGGTCAGGACCTGTATCTTGGCAGAGAGCTAAGAAGTTGTTCTCAGAATATTACTTAACTAACATTTGATTAGTGACAATTGATCAGTGACATTTAATCCGTATGCCCCTCATGTCCCAGAAACAGATCCATTCATGCCTCCTTTTTATTGGGTGATAAACATACTGATTGAAAAAAAAATGTCTGAATACATATTAAAAGTGCTTCTCATTCTCTGTCATTTATATTCATTGCAATCCAGTCTATATATGAGTAATAATCAGCAATCTATAAATTTTGCACTTCTCTGTAATTTCCCTGAAATGTCTTCCTTTATATCTTTCCCACTATTTAGTATCATAGAGATTACGTCTGATAATTTAATGGTACCCCCATTGCTTTTTAACATTCACAAAGTAGTGTCCAGTGATTGCCCCTTCTGAAATGTCTTTTCTCTCTCTTAAGAACTTTATATTCTCTTTCATCAATGCTGTCACACTGCTTACTTTCCTTCCTTTCCTATCTTTCTCAAACACCTTGGGATGGATTTTCGCAAAAGCAGCAATAATTTGATCAGGCCTTTTTCAAAAATACAGAACTTTACTTTCATTCTGAAAGCTTTTTTGTTGTACAGAACTGTCTGAGGAAGGGAATCAACATCCCTTTTCCACAGTAGTCATCTGCAGTATCCTAAAGTTCAAAGATCCCAACAGCGACTTTGATGGTTGCTGTCACATAGTAAGTACATGAGGTAAATGTGATGTTTGGATGCTGGGAGAGTACAGAGCCAGATGGGTAGAGTACCAGGGTAACTTAAAATGAAGAAACATTTACAGAAGATATCTCTTGTGCAGAGATAACCAATTCTCTGAAGGAATGGACAAAAGATAGAAATATTCCAATAGTGGAAGAAGACTAAAATATTCAAAGCTTGACAATCACTGTCAATTATTAGGTCCAGTAAATATTCTGCTACAATTATCAAGTGATGATCTCACATCTGAAATAGAAACTTGATAGAGAAATCAGAGATCATCATTAATATTTGCTCACGTCTATCCTGTAAAAGCAAGCCTTCATTAGTGAAATAAATCAGTTTTCGAATGACTGTGATTTTTTGAAGAAGTAGCTGAAAGAAATGGTGGAAGAAAATGCAGAAATTAAGCTCTCAATATTTAGCCAGTCCAAATTCTTAAATAACATTTAGAATAGCAGGGAAATGACAGACTCCTAAAGTTCATCTATTGTCCAATTTTCTGTCAAGTCTGAATTTCAAAGTACTGCAAGAGAGCTTCCTAGTGACCAACTCACATTGACAGAATCAGAAGAGCTCCTTTCAAAGTCTTCTCTTGTTCATGATAATGAAACTCCACAATTCCCTGGTATTCCAGGAACCTTGATCGACATAGAGGAGCATCTCCAATTGATGCATGTGACAGTCCTCTGCTCATGAAGGAATGAAAAATTCTTATGATGAATCTTGAGATTTTGACATCCACTCCAGACCAGCCTCAAGCCCATCAAAGCAGGGAAGTAGTGCCACTGCCGTAACACTCAAATTCTCATCAGATGTTGGAACCCCAATCTGTTGAGGTTTATCCCTTTCAAGGAGATCCACAGAATAGTCACTATCCCACCTGTCCTCAAAAAGGACTGTGAATATATTTCAGGATTGATGCCTTGACTATAAGAAATTTTAGGAGGTGCAGCGGCAGTAAAGAGAAATATGTTAATGTTTAAAAGGGGTACAGTGAAGAACCAGTGGATAGATATGCAATAGAGTTCTCTAATCTTTTACCAGTTACATGTTGTCACCTTGAAAATGCGCCCTTAGCCAATTTCTCTGTCTTCCATTAGTTAGCCAATGCTTTATCTCTGTGAATATACTACCTTTAAAAACATAAGTTTCTCTCTTATCAAGTAATCGACTATGTGGTATCTTACCAAATGCCATTTGCAAATCCAAATATGTTGCATCCACTGCTTACCCTTTATCTATCATGCTTGTTGCCTCCACAAAGAAGTCTAATAAATTTGTCAGGCATCATTTCCCCTTCAAGAAGCCATGCTGACTCTGCTTGATCATATTATGTATCACTTAATGTTCTGCTGATACATCCTTTATGACAGACTCTAACAATTTCCCAATAACAAACATTGAACTAAATGGCATGTAGTTACCCGTTTTCCACTCCTTGGCAGTTTTCTAATCCTCTGGAACTTCTCTAGAATCTAAGGATTCTTCAAAGATTACTACCAATATAACTACTACCTCTGCAGCTACTCCTACGTTACCCAGGGAGCTCTGGAGTTGTTTTTCATACCTTCCCTTTTCGATGGAATATATCTTGACTATTGCCAAAACATCTCCTCTGTGAGAATGGTCCATTATTCAGCAAATGATTTTCTTATCAAACTTTGGTAAGTCTTTGCAGCCCGACTCTGTTCATGCCCCATTGAATTCTGCTCTCTACCAGTAGATTATTCTTACTGGATTGACCGATCACATTTTTTTAACCATCATTCTAAACCATTTTGCGTAAATATTCACTGTCCCCTAATTGTTCCCTCACTTTTCACTTGGTCCACCTTGTTTTCAAGTACCAGGTATAGCAGCGTCTCCTTTCTTGCTGGACTGGACACATACAGCCAAAGGAAATTTGCTGGAACACAGCTTCTCCTCTCACCTGCCCCATACACCACCACTATCCCGGGTTGATACAATGCTAATTAAAGTCCCCCATTATAACTTACGTTTGATGTTTACATCTTTCTGTCATATCCTTGCAAATTTCCTTTATATCCTTCTCAACAGTGAGATACATAATATACTGAGCAATGTTAATGTATCCTTCTCATTGGTTATCTCTAGCCTCTCTGAAACATCCTCTTTCTCCAGTATGCAATGCTTCCTTAACCAAGAATGTTCCTATTTATTTCAGAACCCTCTTCCCCTCCCCCATTTCTGATGAAGGGTTTAGGCCCGAAACGTCAAGTTTTCCTGCTCCTATGATGCTGCTTGACCTGCTGTGTTCATCCAGCCCCATGCTTGTTATCTCGGATTCTCCAGCATCTGCAGTACCTTTTATCTCTTATCTATGTTACCTTTCCTATTTTATTTCCCCCTTTTCCAATCTTTGTTGAATACTTTGTCAACAATAATATTGAACACCCTTCCTCAAGTCACACTTGCTATTGTCCCAATAGCATAATCCCACATGGCAAGCTGTACCTGCATCTCCCCCGGATTATTAACTATCCCTTGCACAATGAAATACACACAGTGTAACACTGATTCAGACTTCAATACTCTCTCCATTTCTCTAATTCCATCTATTAATAGGGTGGTTATGTCGGACACAGTACAACTCAATAAATTCGAAATTCATGTGGCAAGGGGAATGCAGCAAAGAAAGGTGACTTCAATATACATTTAGACTGAGCAAATGTAATGAACAGCAATGTCACGAAGAAAGAATTCCTGGATTGTGTTTGTGACAGTTTTCTGCAGCAAAATGTTGAGGAATCAAAAGGGTAAAGGCTATTTTAAATCTGATATTGTGAAATTAGAAAGTGCTAATTAATAATCTTGTTCTTAAAGAATGTTTAGGGAACAGTGACCATAGTATGATAGAGTTTTCTATTATGTTTGAAAAATATGTCGTTCAGTCTGAAACTTGGGTCTTGAAACTGAACAAAGGCAAATATGAAATTTAAATTGATTGTTGAGGAATTGAAAAGAAGTACATGAAAAGATTTGACAACAGACAGACAATGGCTATTATTTTATATTCCTCCAAGGCAATTATATCTAATAGGAAAAGCAAGGAAGCCTTGGTTAACAAGGGAAATTAAAGACACTCTTATTTCAAAGGAGATGACATATAAACTTGTCAAAACAAATTGCAACTTTGAGAATTGGGATGATTTTAGAATTCAATAAAGTAATCAAAGAAATTCATAAAGAAAGAATAGAATATGAATGCAAAAAATGCAAGAAATATAAAAATGGACTGTAAAAATTTCAATAGGTATGCAAAAAGGAAGAGACTGACAAGGACAAATGTAGGTCCAATACAGGTAGGGACATGAGTTTATAATAGGAAATAGAAAAATGGCAAGCGAAAGAAGTATTTTGTGTCTGCCTTCAAAGAGGATGTAATGTGAAGTCCTTCTGTAATAATTAAGATCCAGAGATGTATTGATAGTTTGAAACTGAAAATGAATGCATATTAGTTAAAAAAGAGGTATTGAACAAATTTGGACTAAAAGTTGACAAATTTCTCGGACCTCACAAACTTCGCCGTAGAGTGTTGAAGATGGGCTACAACGATTATGAATGCTTTGGTGTTCATCTTTCAAAAATCTATGAATTCTGCAATTATGCCTGCAGATTGGAGGAATACAAATGTAACCTCACTCGTCAAGGGCGGAGAAAGAAAACTGGGATCTAAAGACTGGTTTGTTTGATGTCAGTAGGAAGCAAAATGCTGGAATCTAATATAAAGGATGTAATTACTAGACATTTGGAAATAATCATTGGATTGGCAGTCAGCATGGATTGGCAGTCAGCATGGATCTATGAAGAGGAAATCACAGTTGACAAACCTGATAGAGATTTTGAGGAAGCTATGAGGAGAATTATTAAAGAAGAAAACAGTGGATGTGGTGTATTTGGATTTCCAGAAGACTTTTGATAAAATTCCCTGCAAAAAGGACAGTCAACAAAATCAAACTGCCTGGAGTTGGAGTTAATAGACTATCATTAATTGAGGATAAGTTAACAGGCAGAAATCAGAAAGTAAGAATAAATGGGTCATTCTTCGATTTGCAGGCTGTGGGATATTGTAAGAATCAGTACTTGTGTCTCCGCTGTTTACAAGATATATCAATGATTTGGATGGGGGGTGGCAATTGTAATATTTCCAACTTTGCAGATGATGAAAATTAGGTGGGAAAATGACTTGTGAGAAGTATGTAACCAGGCTTTATGGGGATTCAGACAGACTGAGTGTGTAAGCAAGAGTGTGGCAGATGAAATATACTGTGAAACACGACTTACTTACAAGAATGGAGGTGACAGTATTTCCTGACTGACGACAGATTGGAAAATGTCAATAATCAAAAAGAGATTCATGTCTTTGTTTGTAAGTTACTGAGCTGAGCATGCAGGTGTAGCAATCAATGGGAAAGTAATCAATATGTTAGCTTTTATCACAAGAGGATTTGAGTACAGGAGCAAAGAAGTCTTGCTCAATTGTATCAACACTAATTCAATTACACTTACAGTATAGTATGCAGTTCTGATCTCATTGCCTAAGGAAGGACATATTTGACATAGCGGGAGCTCAGAGGTGGATCTTGAGACTGCTTCTTGGAATTGTGTGACTGTTCTTTTGAGGAGAATTCAGGAGACTGAGCCTGTATTCTCTGGAGTTTAGAAGAATGGGAGATGATCCCACCCAATCGTACTAAATTCTTCAAAAGATAAATAGAGAGGCTGCAGAAAGATGTTTTCCCGGGGTGTGGGGTTTACTAACAGAGAATGCAGTCACAAAAAATGGCAATCCATTTATGACTAAAGTGAGGAGGAAGCTCTTCATTCAGAGAGTGGTGAATCTTTGGAATTCTCTGCCCGCGAGGGTTAAGTAAGATCATGATAGAGAGTGATGGATTTCCAGCTACTCATGACTTCAAGTGACTTAAAGATATTCCAGGAATATAGCCTTGAAGTAGATGATCAGCCATGGTTTGGAATGGTGGAGTAGGCTCAAGGGGCTGAATTGCGTACTCTTGCTCCTATTTTCTAGTGGGATATTGCAAGGATCAGTCCTTGGGTCTCCGCTGTTCACAATATTTATCAAAGATTTGGATGAGGGGACCAATTGCAATATTTCAAGGTTTGCAGATGATGCAAAAATAGGTGGGAATGTGAGTTGTGAGGAGGATGCAAACAGGCTTCATGGGGTTTTAGACAGACTGAGTAAGTGGGCAAGAGTGCAGCAAATGGAATTTCCTGGCTTCATCGGAGGCTGCACTGATGATGTTACCCAGCAGGGTAATGAAACGTCTGCAGAACAATGAAGCAGCTTGCCGAGCCAACCGACCACAACTTCTTGTGAAATGCAACCCACTTTTGCAGTAGGAATGGAGATGTGCAGTATTACTTCAATGGCAAAAGACTGTAAAGTGTTGACATCCAAAAAGAGATATGTGAATCATAAGTTACTGAACCAAGCATACAGGTGTAACATGCACTCCAGTGGATTGTACAGTCTTTACTATATCTATTAATGTTTATTCAGCTGACTGCAGACTTAATCATACTACATTCAGGACACTTCTCTATTTCATTTGTTGGATGTGTTGGCTAAGAGTCTTATTTTTAAATATTTACTTATAAACTTGACTCCATAATGTAGTTTCATAAAACTTTTACTGGCATTGCTTTGCAGTTCTTCTGATGGAAAGCCCTTTACAGAGTTTGGACAGCCAACTGATATTTTGGATCATCTGGACATACCTCTGAGAAATTGCCAGCTAACTCTAGGGCACAATCAATCAACATACACCATGAGAATGACCTTGCTGGGAGGGTAGAGTCGGTGCATGTCCTTTCATATTTCCTGTCCCCACCAACTCCTAATATGGCTCACCATCAGTTAAACCACATACTTTCACTGTGAGTTGACCATTTGTTTTAAATTATTTTAGAAGGCTGTCTTCAATGAAGGAATACAAAGTCATTTGGAGCTGTTAATGTAATCCCGTTAAGAGATAGCAACATTAAAAATATTTGAATATGGAGATGATGAGATGTATTATCCATTGGTGTGGGTCATATATAGATGTTTATTGAAATGAAACTGTTTGACATGCCTCTGAATAATCTTTGACAGACCTGATACCAATTAAAGATTTCTGAAGAAGGGTCTAGGCCTGAAACATCAGCCTTCCTGCTCCTCTAATGCTGCTTGGCCTGCTGTGTTCATCCAGCTCTACACCTTGTTATCACCAATTAAAGACTAAGCAGGTTTGAAGTTAGTACCTGAGCAACTGTAGAATAAATAAAGACACAATTCACAGACCTGAGTCATTATTAAATATACACTTGGTCCAATGTGAATAGGTACTCACATGAGCAGGCAATGTACTTTATACCTCCAAGTAAAGTTGACATATTGCCAGAGGACCATTCTCTCAGTAGAGAGAGGTGACTAACAGTGAGTTTAACTTGAGAATCACCATGCCTCAGGTGAGGGTTGAGGTTGTGAAGATGGAACCTTAATGGTAACCTTATTTTTTTTTTCATTCATTGGCTGAGGGCATCACTGGCTAGGCAGCATTTATTGCCCATCCCTAATTGTCCAGAGGGCAGTTCAGAGTCAACCACTTTGCCGTGGGTCTGGAATTACATAGAGGCCAGACCAGGTAAGGATGGCAGATTCCTTCCCTAAAGGACATTTGTGAACCGGATGAGTTTTTACAACAATTGACAATGGATTCACAGTCATCATTAGATTCTTAATTCCAGATATTTATTGAATTCACTATCTGCTACAGTGTGATTTGAACCTGGGTCCCCAGAACATTATCTGGGTCTCTGGATTAACAGTCCAGCAATAATACCACTAGGCCATTGCCTTCCCATATACCCATACTTTAGGCAACATCCCAGTGACATCTCTCTTCCATATACTATTGCTGTTATATTTTCTGAGATACCATAGCTCTCCTGAGACGCCTCGACTCAATAATTAAAATAAATGTGTAGTCTCTTACCTCTTCCTACCTGATCTTAGTTATTATCCTTTCTTTCCCGCCAATCCTGAAAAGTAGGCTATCCAAGTTTGCTATGCTTGCATGATTAATCTCAACAAATCCCTCCTTATCTCCTGTTTTCAAACTCATTCAAACTGGCGATTGCAGGGAAGAGAAAAAAAAAATCAATCACAAGTGTTCACAAAAATCCCAGGCTCAGCAGCTCAAATAATTCTTGAAACACCAAACATGACTGCTGACACATTTAGAATTCAGGAATAGTTCTTCAGTCTTTGCTCAAGGATTTTCAGAATGTAGACTGAGATGAATATCAACTGCAATCTACCAGAAATATAAAATGTGGCTTCCTTTCCAGTGTTAAAGTCATCCAAGTTCATTCACTTGATTAACACTGTTGACCGCACATTTAAAAAAAAGGATCCAGTACAGCATTAAGGAAAAATTACATACATAAAGTATATCAAGTTATGTAATACATTTTTTCTTCTCTTTCAGTTGCAGTATCCTGCTGACATTTATTGAGACCACATTTCCATTGAACTTCAAAATCAAATGGCATTAAATCACTTCTAAATTAGTCATAAAAATAAGCTTAAAAATAAGCTAAGCAAGTAGCTCAAGTTTTATTTCATTGCATATTATTTCAGCAGATTCACAAGCTCCTGATAATCGGTGATGTTCCAGTGCTTTGGTGAGCCGATGTATCAGATAGCACACTGTTAAGTTCTTCAATGTTTTTAACCGTGATTTTACATGAATGTACATAAACTGGTCATGGTGTTTCCACTGGTACAGAAATTGTCTCATGGTGGAGGAATGGAGAATGTTATGGGGAAAATAAGGACCCAGTACAAAAGACATCTAAGACCTAGAGAGATACATCGTAGTTAGGTTCTTGCTGGAATTAACAGTTTCAACAAATGCAAATCATGCCTGTGCGCAAATGTTTGCAACAGTTAAAAAGGATACAAAACCCTTTTGCTTTTTAAGAGTTATTAAACATGTCTGTCTGTGCCAGCTTGAAAATTGATAGCACCACCTGAATTAACAAGGAGAGTCACAGTGACTCTTCAAGCTTGACCTTGAGATTCTGACAAGAAGGCCAGCCTGGACAATGTTTGGAGAAGAAAACTATAAGTATTTTTAATCAACCTGTTTGACATGTTATGACACATCCTGGACAGATGGAACTTAAACTGGACTTTCTAGTCGAGAGGTAATGTCACTGCACCATAAAACTACTCAAAGCACAGGATGGCTAGGCACATTGAGGACAATGATATAATTTCAAAACAGTCAACTGAGCTGACCTCATGAGGCACACTGTTGTAGCAAAAAGGTGTAAAATGCACAAATTCACTGTTTTTGCAGTGGGTGGAGTGACCTGATCAGTCATTCTGAAAATGCTGGTATTGGAATATGCACTGTTGTTTAGTTTATCATAGAGGCGGGACAATATCTAAGTTTTTGTGTGTCACTGATACCCAGAGTTTCACAAGGAACTTCTTACATCAGGTAGAAAATCTTACAATTCAGCGGATGCCCACCAAACACCTCTTGCAGCCGACTGATCAAAACCTTCAGAGGAAGTAACAAAAATAAAATTGTTGTCTATCACTTACTTCAGAAATAAGTAAAGGGTTTCATGATACAGATATAATCCTGATGAGACAAAACAAGAGTTGTACAGAAACTTACCACCTTGTTTTGTGACTCAGAAACAAGCTTCAAATCCCAACCTGTAGCTATCACAATTATTTAATTGCAGTTCCAAAGTACAGTCAACATACACTCAATGTCAGCATCTCTACAGTTAAAGTTTTATGGCACAATGTTTGATTCCTCTCATTTCCTCCTGTCTGGTCAACGTTAATACCTCTTTATCTACATATTCAATATCAACAAAACACAGCCTCCCATTTCCCACAATAAACCTCAGTCTTCCATCATCTCTATCCTTGTTGAGCTTTTCTAAAAATCTTTACAGAAGCATCATCAAAAGATAACAAACAAGTCAACAAAGGAACTATTAAGATGGAAAATGCAAGCCAAGAACAACAATGATAAAGCGTCTATGGAGTTTAGAATGAGATAAGATATAGATAGAATACATTTGGACGATTTGCAATTTAAAGAATTGACGATTACTGATAGTAGATGGAAATGTGAATTCGAAACACAAACAATTCAGCCATGATCTCTGACCGGCTGAATGGACAACTTCTGGAGTACCTGAAGTATTGCTTAGAATTTTGTTTCTCTAACATGAGGAAGGATGTAATTGTACTGGAAGCAGTTGAGAGGAGGATCATTAGATGCAGTCCAGAGATGAGGCGCTTGTGAAGTGATATTAAGCAGTTTAGGCCTATGCCTTCCGGACGCTAGAAGAATGAGAGGAGATCCAAATGCGGTATATATCCAGGGTGGCACAGTGGCACAGTGGTTAGCATTGCTGCCTCACAGCACTAGGGACTCAGGTTCAATTCTACCCTCAGGGAACTGTCTGTGTGGAGTTTGCACATTCTCCCCGAGGCTGCGTGGGTTTCCTCCGGGTACTCTGGTTTCCTCCCACAGTCCAAAGATGTGCAGGTTAGGTGGATTGGCCATGCTAAATTGCCTGTAGTGTCCAGGGATGTGTAGATTAAGTGGGTTGTAGGGGGATGAGTCTGGGTGGGATGCTCTGAGGTTCAGTGTTGACTTGTTGGGCCGAAGGGCCTGTCCCCACACTGTAGGGATTCTAACTATCTATATATGATGCTAAAGGGGATTGACAAAGTAGACATTTGAAAAAATGTTTCCTTTTCTGAAGCAATCTAGAATGAGAGGTCAGAGTTTTAGATTAAATGGATAGCAGATTTAAAACAGAGAAGAAGAGAAATTATTTATTTCAAAGGGTCATGAATCTGTGGAATTCACTACCTCAGAGTGTAGTCAATGCTGGGGCATTGAGTAAGTTTAAGGAGGAGATAGACAGGCAGGTTTTGAATTAGTAATGCTTTGAAGGGTTATGGAAAGTGGGCAGGAAAATGGAGTTGATGCCAAGATAAGAACAGCTATGATTGTATCAAATGGTGGAGCAGGCTCAAAGGACTAAATGACCTACTCCTTCTTCTATTTCTTTTGTTCTGCTCCTAATTTGTATATTTGTACGTTTGATGAAAGTATGGTCTTGACAATATGAGACTAACTGGCCCCTGAAAGGTAGAGAGGTAAGAATTTTAGAAGTAAGTGGCTTGAGACAAGACAATCTTAAAAACATGCCACAAAAGATGTCTGTAGTGGACAAGATCTAGTATCAGAAGCTTAGCTCAAAATAAAACAGAATAGTTTAGTTATGAGCAATAGTTCAAACTAAGATGGGACTGAAATGCCTGATGAAATTTGTGGCCAGGGTATCAAGTTTGAATTGGAAGTGCCACACCTCATTGGGTAATGCACCTAGAATCAAGCTCCTCTATTCCTGGAGTTGTCACAAAAGTTGAAGATTTTATAAAGGATGCAAAATTCCCCAATTTACCTGTCCTTTAAACCTAATTTGACAGAAATCATGGGCCAGATTTCTGTACTTAACAAGGATTACTATTTATCACAAAGAAATAGATTCTAGCTACAGGTAACCAATTACGAACCATTGACATCTAATTTTACCAGTAAAAACTCCAAAACCATTCTAAACCATTCCTTCCACTTGCTTGCAGACCGACATGGACAGACCTAAAAATATCGGCATTCTGTGTGGCGGGACAACTGGGAAGGCAGTACATCAGGTTATACATTGATGAGCTTTGATTTTAAATTTCAAATCATTCCTCACAGGAATTATATACTGGGGACTTCAAATCTGAATTTCAATTAAAGAGTATATAGAAAGTAAAGAATATTTAAAATCTTATTATCATTATTTGTCTTGAAATTTCACTCTGTCAGCCACATGTTCTCATCAGGCTTATTGGTCATAGTCATTTCTTATCTCTAGTTTCACTGTCAAACAGTAGCACAGGAAAGGGATACTATAATTTTGCATTTGCTACAAAATAGAAATGCTAATCTTCTAATCATATAGAGTGCGTTTTCTATGATGCAGGTCCTGTATATGCTTTCAATCCAATAATCCATGTCATCACATACTATAGTTTTTCAAAGACAAAGGCGTGAATGTTGCTATTAATGGTCCCTGCATGTGACAAACAATTGGTGCAATCAGTTATTTAACAAAGGCTTAGAAAAGGCTGAGCTTTCTTGAAGGGACGGAACCAAGACAATATTTTGAGTCTTCCATTGAATACTTGATTACAAGCTGGGCTGAATCGCATTGGTTTACTTTGACTGGTGTCACTGTTGTAAATTAATACTTTCATATTTTTCCGAGGAGGGGAGAGAAAAGGAACTAGCTTTCCACCCAAAAGAAGAATTTGTCAGTGAATTAAAAGGCAAGCCAAACTTTTCTAATAACAGAAGGTAGCACTACTTCTCCGCACCTCAAATTATTTAACTTACCAATAAAAATCTAACAGCCCAGTGATCAGTGCATGGTATAAAACCAGACTACAAGTTGACAATATATCGAATTGCTGTTTGTATTCTGCAATATTATTGGCTTAATATTGGGCTAGACAGACAAATGAGTCTAAGCTGGGTTATTAATTTATCTCCACTGAAGCTAACTGCTTTTCCTTGTGAAAATTGTAAAGATAAAGGTAAATTGCACATTGTAACAAATATAAGAACAGTGCCACAGTAATGCCTTCTAATTTTTTTGTGGGTGAAATACACATTGCAATGGAAAATACCAGAAATTCAGAACACAGAGAATTCAGGGAAACAGATAAATATCTGCCTGAGGGAAAAAGACGGTGGTGCTGGGGGTGGAAGTAGGAATAGGGCCACCTAAATTGTCAGGGTTTGATGGTGCAGGTGAGTTTCTTCTGTACTATAAACTTTACAATGATTCTATTCCTCGACTTTCACGACACATTCAGTTGATTAGCACTACATCAAACTAATACATCACACCTATAACCTTTCAATATTCAGGGCAAGAAATAGGAAAGGTCGGACTAATTGAGAGAAAGATATTTGGGTATTCGGCAGCTGGTATTAAATTGCCTGCTTTACTTCCCTGTCAATATTGTTTTCACCTAACCTTACTCTAATTTCACATCTTAGATCAATTTACTGGGATGTGGAATAAAGACACAATTATATTTCACCAACTTCATTAATAGCCTGCCAGCACTTAATGTAAGGAGTCATATTTCAGGGATGAGCATCTGGATGATATATAGCACTGATGACTTGTGACCTATCTTCTATCATGACTTATCATTTTCTTAAAAAGCAAACAAATATGTTTGACCCAGACATAATCAAAGCTAGCTAAGGGTACAGTCAGAAGACCCAACGAGAAAGAATGGAGTCTCCAAAAGCAGGCAAGACAGTGGAATACAATTAGATCAGCAGATAATGTTTTGGAGCTCCATCATGGAGATTAAAATTTTCACCTGTTGTCACCATTTTTGGCCCATGTAAAGACTGTATCTTTTTTATTTTTTCCATATTGTTGATTGTGGATTGAAATGGGAAATGAGGTCTGAAGAAAAATGAAACTGGACTCAAAACATTAACTCTGTTTCTCTCTCCACAGATGCTGCCAGACCTGCTGAGTTCTCCAGCATTTTCTGGTTTTATTTCAAATTCCAGCATCTGCAATACTGAAATGAGAAAAATAACTGTTTTCATAAACAAAGGATTGGGGAAGGAATTGCTGCACTTTTGTGAAAGCAAGCTGTTAGCACTTATTGCTGTGCATTCAACCAGTGGTAGAGGTTTAGTTGCAAATGACTAGGGACTGTATTCAAAATGATATCCGTCTGGCAAATGATAGCAGATTGGTCTATGGAGTGGTGATGATTTGTCAGTGACAGAAGCCTTCTGCCTGCCAGCAATGATGTGATTGCCTCTCAGGTAGCTCAACAATCAGAAGTCATTGGATCTCCAGATGGAAGGTGCCGTCCATTCATTTGCAGGGAAAAAGAACCCTCCATCCTGAAGAAAGCCCATTTATTTTTCCTCACCAGTTGCTGTAAACTAAAAACCAAAAGAACTGTGGATGCTGTAAATCAGGAACAAAAACAAAGTTGCTGGAAAAGTTCAGCAGGTCTGCCAGCATCTGTGAAGAAAACCTCATCTGAGGAACAGTCACTGGACCCAAAATGTTAACTTTGATTTTTTTCTTCACAGATGCTGCCAGTTACTGTAAACTGTTATTTTAACCAATTGTTCAGACACCTTATAACTTCTGAACCAGTTGCTTTCCGCCTCCTGCAAGGAAATGAAAACCACTTGCAGAGAGAGATGTATGAACAACAGGACCTCCTTTATTCATTTATGGGATGAGGGCATTGCTGGCTAGGCAGCATTTATTGTCCATCCCTAATTGCCTAGAGGGCAGTTCAGAGTCAACCACATTGCTGTGGGTCTGGAGTCACATGTAGGCCAAACCAGGTAAGGATGGGAGATTCCTTCCCTAAAGGACATTAGTGAACCAGGTGGGTTTTTCCGACAATTGACAATGGGTTCATGGTCATCATTAGATTCCTAATTTCAGATATTTATTGAATTCAAATTCCACTATTTGCCATGGCAGAATTCGAACCCGAGTCTCCAGAACAAAGGTCATAAGGCATCACTATCCTTGCAGTATATTACTCAAATACTGATTCTTTACATAACTCCTTGTATTAAGTGTTGGCAGGCTATTAAACAAGTTAGTGAAATATAATTGGGTCTTAATTTCATATCCCAGTGTACTGATCTTAGTCAGTACATTATGTCATTATAAATAGAAATAAAAATAAAGAAAAAAATGGAAGAAGTTTCTTTCTTCTATTCTTAAAATGCAATGGCTTGAGATTTGTGTTTATTTCATTTGTATCACACAGAGTATATAGAATGGTTATGAATTTTAACATGACATTCATACAGTTGGGAAATGATATCAATTCTATATCTTTGCATCTCAGTATCAGCTTGAAGGAAGATAATGACAACACAAAAAACAACTCTTAGTACTTTGTAAGGACTGGAGATATAATTAATGTAATGTTACGGTCAAGTGAAACTAATGGATAGGAGTAATTACCACAATCACTTAGGTGTGTGTCAATCAAACCAATGCAGCCTATAACCTTTCCAGCCCATTTCTGTAGATCATGCAGCTGCAAATGTGTAAATATTACATCAAATCAATATGTCTAATTCCCAATTCTCCTCTTACAAACCATTCAGTCAATTACATCCTGATTATACTTAATGGTATTGGCTGGATACTGACAGCTCATTATCATTTAAAGCAAGCGAGTACAGTCTCGACCTGCCACATACCAAGAAATGACTGAGACATATTGTCAACCATAGCAAAAGGTTTAAGATGGTTTTCCTGTTGGAAATCATGAAATAAGAACACACAATGAATTAAAGCATGATAATTACTCAGTTAGCTTGCTTCAGTTGCTATCTTGTGTCTGTTGGGTTCAACAAGTTCCCAGAGTAGAAAGTAAACAAATGTGGACCAGCATTGACAATAAATAAACTAGGAGGCATATGGCAGTACATTTCAAAAGAAAATTTGCAGACAGACTCATTTAGAGCTCAGCGTGGAAATACATAAGCAACTGGGTAGAAATGGTTCTGGTAGTACAGACAGAGTTGGACAAAATTGACTCAGGCTTTGCAGCTCATTTGACACATCAATGCATCAACATGCAGATACAGCCAGATAGAAAACCAATTTTCCATCTGGCACAGGTGTTTCTATCAATAGAGTGCCCATTGAGGTGGTTTTACATCACTAACTGACAGCACTTTCTTGCATGGTTCATTCTGCTTTTTGGATGCCAAACAGTTGAAGAAAACTGAAATGATGCAAGGTAAAAAAAGCTGTAATCTAAATTCACACATCTCCATCATTGGTACTGTTTTTTCTATAAAATCTGAAATAGGATTATTCAGTGTAAACAATTAATTCCACACCCTAGGAAAAAGAGAATTCAAACTCTCTGATCATAATCCTTTTAGGTTCTCACTAGTTCAAAATGTGTTAGCTTCAAAGAATTGAAACTCTTTCAAAAGATCACCACTGAACCACTCACAGCTTTCGTCCATTTCCATCCTATTTTTGCTTTCAACTTGCTTCCGTCTATTTCTGCTATTTGGAAACAAGGGACAAAATGAGTCCTGAGTCAGGGAAAATTCCCAACTTCTAACAAACCTAAGTCTGCAGAATGTGCCCAAGATGTTTATTTTTCTGCCCATTGGGTGAAGGAGGGTTTAATAGGGCTGGAAGGCAATGTACAAAACGACAAGGTAAGGCAGAGATACTTGAGAATCCAAATAGATTCAAAAATGCAAATGCTATGGAAGCAAGCTAAGAGCCCTGAGGTGTACCCTGATTTGATTCACAAGAATGGTGCCTGCCCCTACATGCAAAGCAACCTGACAGCAACTTTGAAATCAGAGATAAAAGGTACTGCAGATGCTGGAGAATCCGAGATAACAAGCATGGGGCTGGATGAACACAGCAGGTCAAGCAGCATCATAGGAGCAGGAAAACTTGACGTTTCGGGCCTAAAAGGGTTT
>JAHRHZ010000031.1:1016389-1056512 GCA_024137785.1 Ginglymostoma cirratum
TGGTAGCTTGACAGACTGCATATTCTTCATGCTTTTTATTGACAGTTGAAGGGCTCTCTCACCAGGGTCTTCAGGAGCAATGAAGGGGCACTACAGGAACAGGACTAGTCCAAAGGCCAGATCCATATGGGATCACCATAAAAGTTGAGCCATGTAACAGGTTAATGTGTTAGGAGGTTGGGAGCAGGGAGAAGAAATTTCATTCCAAAAAGATGCTGTTATAGCAGGCTCCAAACATTTAGGACTTAAATAAGCTCTGGCAATCAGTATGTGAGCTCAGAGTGGGACTATGTCCCATAGAAGGATATAAAATTCTGTAAGGATTGATGATAAGGAATATCTAAATTGTAACTATTGTGATGATAGCAAATGGACTTGAACGGAAAGCAGCTTTGGAGCTGGAAGGAATAAGACCAACCACCTGTGTCTTCATCAAGGTCTCTACAACAATACCTGTTTCATTAGTTTAATGAACAAGAAGACAGAGAGCTCATAGTACATGATAATGAGTAGTAGCATAAATGGGTCATACAACAGCTAAGGCTCAAAAAAGCCCTGAAGTCATTTTGGAAAAGTGAGGGCTTCAAAGAAACCCTGACAATGATCAAAAGTTCAATTCAATTGAGAGACAAGGTGATGGAACTCCTTAAGCAGCATTTGCTTGGTAAAACTGAGAAAGATTGATGTTCAGGGAAACTTACAGGGACACTGTCATCTTAATGAAACTAATTATCTGCAAGAAAACTATAATTGTGTCCATGAGTAGGTACTGGAATACAATCTCAAGAATCCACAAGACTGCAATCCAAGAAAAGATGGTAAATTACCATGATGCAAGCAGTTGTTGAGGCAGAATATGATAAAGTAGGTTTTTAAAGAAATTCAAAACTAGGACTTTGAAACTGAAGAATTGGGTACCTTGTAAAGGAGACAAGGCTTTAATAAATTTATTGCCCACAGTGACACTACCATCTGATGAAGGGGGTTGCTAAGAAGTCTGTGGAATCTGGTTTAACTGCACTTGGTGTTTGACACGTTTTGTGGAATGTTTGATCATGCTTTATCTGTTACCCATGTTTAACTCATATTAATTTGGGATTTTACATCTGTATATATACATATATATAGAGTAGATTGTTTTGTTATATAGACTTGGTACAGTGAAGTCTATTTTCTTTGTTGGAAACCTTGAAATCTTGCGTCCTTATTGTCTTAGTCAGCACCTGAGATTTCAAACTTTGTTGACTTTAAACAAAACAAAAGTTATTGGTCCCTTGCTTAATAACAGTCTCAGCAAGGACCATAGCACAGGTAATAAAATGTAATGTTATGCTGCAAAAACACAATGCACTGCATTCGTCCTCTTACCATATCCTTCTGAGAAATAGGAACTTTGGGATGAATATGTTTTGCACATAAATTTTGATGAAATCTAATTGGAACATAAAGTGGTATTCCTTGGTACACATTCATGCTGATATTTTTGACCAAATGAGCAAATATAAGATCTTCATCCTCCGCTGGCCGAGCCACACAAGGTTGATTAATGATTCCTGCAAATCTGAAAGTCACGCTAACCTATTAATTACAATGAAAAGGCAGAAATAATTTGCATTAGCATTACATAGAAGGCGTGATCATTTTTTCATATTCACTCATGGGATGTGGGCATCACTGGCTGGCCAGCATTGATTGCCTGTCCCCAGATGCCCTTCAGAAGATGGTGATGAGCTGCCTCCTTAAACTGCTGTAGTCCAACTGCTGTAGGTTGATCCACAATGCCCTTAGGGAAAGAACTCCAGGATTTTGACCCAGTGACAGTGAGGGAACATTGATATATTTCCAATCAGGATGGTGAACAGCTTGGAGGGGAACTTGAAGGTGGTGATGTTGCCATGTATCCGCTGCCCTTGTTCTTCTAGATGGGAGTGAACATGGCTTTGGAAGGTGCTGTCTAAGGATCTTTGATGAATTTCTGCAGTCCATCTTAAACGTAATGTACACTGCTGCTACTGAGCATCAATAGTGGAGTGAGTGGATACTTATGGATATGGTGAGGTTGCAGACTTGTTCGCCGAGCCAGTGTGTTTGATTGCAGATGTTTCGTCACCCCACTAGGTAACATCATCAGTGCGCCTCTGGTGAAGCGTTGATGTTTTGTCCCGCTTGGTATTTATATGCCTTGGTTTGCTGGGGTGGTTGGCATTACTTCTGGTGTAATGCCAACCAGCCCAGCAATCTGAAGCATATAAACAGCAAGAAGGACAGAACACCAGCACCTCACGGTTGGGGGTAGGGGGGTGGGTGCGCACTGATGATGTTACCTAGTGGCATGACAAAATGTCTGCAATCAAACACATTGGCTCAGCGACCAAGTCTACAACCTCATCCACAACCCCCGCTACCAATCTTCTCAAAACCTTTATGGTTATGGTGCCAATCAAATGGGCTGCCTTGTCCTAGATGGTGTCATGCTTTTTGAGTATTGTTGGAGACGCACCCATCCAGGCAAGTGGGGAGTATTCCATCACATGCCTGACTTGTGCCTTGTAGACAATGGGCATGTTTTTGGGGGGGTCAGCAGGTGAATTACTCTCCATAGCATTCCTAGCCTCTGACCTGCTCTTGTAGCTACTGTGTTTATGTGATGAGTACAGTTGAGTTTCTGTTCAATGGTAGCCCCAAGGATGTTGAGAGTGGGGGACTCAGTGATGATAACACCCTGGATTTCAAGGTGTCATGATTAGATTGTCTCTTATTGGAGATGGTCAATGCCTGGCATTTGTGTGGTATAAATTTTACTTGCCATTTGTAAGTCAAAACTGAATACTGCCCAGGTTTTGCTGCATTTGAACATGGGCTGCTTCAGTATCTGAGGAGTTGCAAATGGTGCTGAACAATTCTTCAGTGCTTTTGCTGGAATGTTATCAGGGTCCATAGGCTTTACAGTATTCAGTGTTTCCAACAGTTTCTTTATATCATGTGGAGTGAATCAAATTAGCTGAAGACCGGTTTCTGTAATACTGGGGACTGCTGGAGCAGGCTGAGTTAGATCATCCATTTAGTATTTCTGACTGAAGATTACTGCAAATGCTTCAATCTCGTCTTTTGCACTTATATGTTTGGCTCTTCCATCATTGAGAGATTGCAGCTGAATTGTGATCTACTCACATGTTTCCTGTGCATTTTTTTTTAAACTGATTTTTCACTAACCGATTGAAATTAATTCTGACATGAAAGTCTACTTCTGCATTTTATTTCGATAATTCTAACACCTAAATTATAATTTTTCATAAACTCCGAAAACAGTATCAAATTGCTTCAACGTGCAATGTCCTTTAGACTTAACAGTTCAGATGAAGAACATTTTTTTTACTAAATGTTTTCTTGTCCTCTCTGAATTATTTCTTTGGGACCACTGCCACATGAGAACCTGGGATATAGATGGTGGTGGAAGCTGTGTGTATCACTCACAGTTTTAAAATGAATGCAGCTCTACAAAAAGTGACGATAGGAAGCAAATTAATTGTTCACAATATCCAAAATGGCCTGCTTTATTTACATTGCAGTTTTTGTTTTAATTGAGAGGGTGTACTCACACACACTGACACAATGGGGCTTTTTAAAGCATAACACCTACTGATGTCAACCCAGAACTCAGGGTTAGAGACTTTTTCTTCACTCACAAGGTCTACCAGAGCAGGGTTCAAATCTTTTACTTTCTTACTTGGAGATGAGAAACTACCATGAAGCCACATGTTTGCTCCACCTCTGTGCAGTAACAAGAACAGACAAGCTTCTTCCGATGTTGCGGAAGTCTTCCCAAGTGAACTGGAAAATCATAGTCTATTTTGAAAACCTGTGTTGAAATACGACATTAATAAAATAGAAAATTGCAAATGAGTTTGACTGAATTTTTAAAACAAATTAAACTTCATTTATTATAACTAATTCTTGAAATATTATGGTTGATTAAAATTTAATTGATGAAGAGGAATTTAACTTTGAATGTTGAGAAATGATTTGTGCTGCTGAAGAGTCAGCAGTCTATTTTAAATATTAATAAATTAGGAGACTCGCTCATCAGATTCATAGGATTCATTCAGAGGTCAGGACTCTGCTGACAGTGATTGTCTTTCACTGAAAAAACTCAACAAACATGTGGTCAATGGACTTTTCTCTGAAAATGTCTCCAAGCTATAATCTTGCCAAGAGAATTGAAGAGTCACACAGATATTGCTTATGACATATTCACCAGCATCCATCCCAGAACTTTGATAAATGGAATGTGAACTGTCTTTCCACAATGCATGGCAAGTGGAACTATGACCCAATTTATTCACCTGTTTCTTAGAAAGGCACAGAATACACAATGAAAGCTTTACTGCTTAATATTTTCCCTTTCTATTCGTTTACTTGTAGCTTCTGCTGACACACGTGTACTTCAGAAAGGTAAACCGCATGAATCAAAGTGTGTTGATGAATCTTTGATGATTCTTTAACCTCATCATCAGTAAATCTGTTCAAAATATTGTTCCACGAAACAGATATTAAGCTGGTAATTGGGAACAAATCAAACTCAGCCTGGATGGTTTGGAGTGTCAGATCATGACTGAAAGCATTACAACAGGAGTTTGATTTATCTATAATTCAGCACTGTTCTCTGCACTGTTTACAAGGAGACGATGGACTAGTGGATTATTGTTAGACTATTAATTCAGAAACTTAGCTATTGTCCTGGGGACCTGGATTCAAATCCCACTATAGTAGAATTTTGAATTTGAAATCCATTTCAAAAAAGTCTGGAATTAAGAATCTAAATGATGACTATGAACCATTGTCAATTTTCAGAAAAACCTATCTGGTTCACTTATGTACTTCATGCAAGAAGATCTCACCTGGTCTGGCCTATATGTGACTCCAGAGCAACAGCAATTTGGTTGATTCTTAAGTGCCCTCTGAAATGACCC
Organism: Ginglymostoma cirratum; assembly: GCA_024137785.1. Taxonomy (NCBI): domain Eukaryota; kingdom Metazoa; phylum Chordata; class Chondrichthyes; order Orectolobiformes; family Ginglymostomatidae; genus Ginglymostoma; species Ginglymostoma cirratum. The sequence goes on from JAHRHZ010000031.1 coordinate 1,021,360, forward strand.
AGCAAGCCACTCAGTTGTCTCAATCGCTATGAAGCCTCAGCTAAAAAAAATAAAACCGCCGGCATTGACCTAGGCACTGAAACAACAACAACAATGGCAAAAACTGCTCTGTCAACCCTGCAAAGTCCTACTTACTAACATCTGCCAAAATTGAGATAGCTGTCACATAGTCAAGCAACAGCCAGCCGCAGTGATACTTATGGGATCAGATCTGACAGACACCACATCACCATCTCTGAACATGTCCTGTCCCACTGGCAGGTCAGTGGTATACAGTTGGGGGGGAGTTGTCCTTGGAGTTCTTAGCCATGAAGTCTCATATCATCAGGTTAGAAAGTCACAAGGAAACATCCTGCTGATTACCATGTACCATCCTCCCTCAGCTGATGATGTTGAGCAACACTTGGAGGAAACACTGAAGGTGGCAAGGGTGCAAAATGTACTCTGGGTGGAGGAGTTCAACGGCTACAACCAAGGGTGGCTCGACAGCAGCATTACTGATTGAACTGATTGAACAAAATATTTGTAGAAAAGAATGGTCATCATTTTTAGGCAGTTCAGAGGCCACTGCTTCATTCCCATTGTGTTTTGACACAGGAGGTTTCTGGCCTGCACTCTGAAAATTTACAAACCAGGAGCAGCAAATGTGGGAATACTTCCACAGTGGACTCAATCTGTCCCAGAGATCTGCTCTATCAAATCTAAGCCAAGATGACATCATTGTAAAATGCTTGTAATATTTCATGATGTTTAAAGTAACGCCAAGAGATATTTTAATACAGAAGGTACACTAGATATAAAGTACAGGCTGAATTACCTCCATACAGGTTACACAGTTTGCCAGTTTCACCTGAAAATTGGAGATCAAAGAAGTCTGATACATTTGAAGGAGGATCAGGGAGCACTTTGATGGCAATAATCAGGGGCTGATTTTATTGGATGTTGCCCTACTTCCATCCCATTGCCTTCCCCACCCTGTTATTATTTTCTTGCCTCTAGAAAGGGAAATCATGTTTGACAAAAGTGTTGAATTGTTTGAGCATATAACAAGCAGCATTGATAAACATTGATGTGTATTTAGATCTGCTGAAGGCATTCAACAAGGTCTGCATGAAAGGTTATCTCACAAGACAGGAGCTTATGATATTGGGGGTAACGTGTCAGCCTACATGAAGATTAGATAACACACTAGAATAATCGTTTTTTTTCCAGGTTGGAAAGAAGTAACTAGTGGAGTGCCACAAGAATCAGTCCTACAGCTGCAATTATTTAGTGTTTATTTTAGTAGTAATTGCTACTCCCACACGTCTTTGGTCTGCTCTCTCATTAGAGAGAAAGAGAGATGACTGGGAGAGAATTAAACCCAAGGGTAACCAACCCACAGATAAACAGCAAGGTCAACAAGGTGGGACCTTCATGATGATCTCAGCCATTGTAGGAATTGTACCGACATCGCTGGCATCCCTCCGCATCACAATCCAGCCAACTGACCTAATGTGTGTGAAGAAATGTGGCTTCTAAAATGTGTTAGTGAATTACACTGAGAGGCCAACTGATTACTTTAGCTTGGTTTTCATTGTAATTATTAGCACAGTCATTGTTATTTCACAACTGTTGTCCAATAGCAAAATCACATCTATTGTTGGACACCAGCTTCTGAATTTTTCATTGTCAAAATGCTGCTTGCTGCGGACAACGAAAGGGATGTGTTGTTTGATACAGAAACTCACATATCACAATAATCAATTATATGGTACGCAGATAATCTTTTTGGCTTGAAAACAGCATCCTGTTGGTGGAGAATCCACTTATGAGATTATTAGAAGTAGCAGTACTCTCGACTAGCTTCACCTGTTACTCAAATTCTTCCAGGCTAAATTGATGTATTCTGGAGACCTTTTGAGGTGAAGTGGTGACCTCAGATTCCTCCATGAATTAATGTGGTAGACAGTGAATGATGATTTAATCAGCGTAACCATCATCGCACAGCAAAGTTTTAATATGCCCAATCTCAGCATCAAGCTTACATTGTAAGAAGATGGCAAGCAACTGATTCCGGTGGCTGAAAACAATAACTCGTATTGTAGCCTGTGGATCTTTAAGAACCCCAATTTCTCTGTTGACCAGTGAACGTTGGCTTGCACCGAATAAAATTATTTTAAAAATGCTGAATCAAGAGGCAGGAGGTTGCAAACTTAATTTGGCATTGATAGAGACAGACAGTTACCCTAACAAAAATATTGCAAAGTAGCAATTGGCTGGTGGGCAGAATCAAAATGTTGAGTATCAGGAAGGCAGGGCACAAAGGTTGGTAGGAAAGTGAGTTGTGAAGAGGATATAAGGAGCCTACAAAGTGACATAGATTGGTTAAGTGAGTGGGCAAATATCTGGCAGACAGAATGTAATGGGAGAAAGTGTGAATTTGTTCATTTTGGCAGGATGAATTTAAAAAAAAAACAACGTATTATCTAAATGGTGAGAGGCTCCCATGTTCTGAGTTGCAGAGAGATGTGGGTGCATGAATCTCAGAAGGTTAGCATGCAGTGCAGCAAGTAATCAGGAAAACTAAGAGCATGTCATATTTTATAGCGTGCAGAATTTAATTCAAGAGTAGAGAGGTTATGCTTCAGTAATACGGCGCATTGGTGAGACCACATCCAGCGTACTGCGTTCAGTACTGGACACCATGCTTACAGAAGGATGTTGAAGTGTTGGAAGCAATTCAGGAAAGATTTACTAAACTAACACCTGGAATGAGCAGATTTTCTTTAGAGGAAAGACTAGTCAGGGTAGGCCTGTGTCCTCTGTAGTTTAGCAGTGTCAGAGGTCATTTATTTGAAACACAATATTCTGAGGGTCCTTGGCTAGGTGGAAGTTGAAAGGATGTTTGCTCATGGAGTCGAATCCAGAAATAGGGGTCAGAGCTTAAAAATTAGGGATCATTCATTTAAAACAGAGACGGGGTTTTTTTTAATCTCTTCAGAAGGTCATGGGTCTTTCAAATTCCCTTCCTCAAAAGGCAATGGATACAGAAACTTTGAAATTCTTTTTTTCCGACAGAGATAAACAGATTCTTGATTACCAAGGGAAGAAAGATTTTCGGCGGTATACTGGAATGTAGAGTTGAGGTTAAAATATGATCAGCCATGATCTTATTGAATGACGGAGCAGGGTGGAATGGCTGAGTGGTCCACTCTTGTTCATATATTCGGAATAACAAATCGATCCCAGCACCCAGGGAAGTCATACAAAGGCCGCACAATCAAGATAGAGGGAATGCAATATTGGTAAAGCCTATACTTTCCTTGCAAGACCCTCCTGACACATTGGCTAGGCGATTTTCACTTTGTTTCAGCAAGATGGACAGGATAATAATCAACTCAGACTGTCTCAGAATTAGATTTTGATATATTGAGCACTGATCAACTGTGACAAGGTACATGCTTTCTTTTTCTGTTGACTACTCAGAATTATTTTAGGATTTTGTCAACCTTTCTGTTGAGTTGTATGAGGCTTATGCATAATGCATTCAGAGTGTTGCTCATGTGAAAGGTGAGTAATGAAGTCAGAAGGAAAGCTAAGATTACAAGTGGACTATAAACTAATATTGCATGGAGTGCAATTTGATCAAACTTAAATACAAGCTCGTGTCAGTGCAAGAGTTGCATTATTAAGGGCAACATCATAAAGATAGAGGTGTTTTCCACTGACTGAGCCGAATACATATCCAATCCTTAAATCATTATGATGAATTCCAAGCAGAACATTGACCAAGTTACATGTCATTGAAGGTTATACCATTACAAGAGTGGCGTCAAAGCAGAAAAATCTTTACTGGATAAATTTATGATACTCAGAAGAGCAGAAAATAAAAGTGCTGAAAAATTATAAGCTGAATCTCCTCATGAAACAATATTTGATTGAACAACGTTGATTAAAAATGGAGAGCACCACATATTAGAATTTTAGAACTCTGAACTGGAAACATCAGGTCTCTTAGTTGACCAAAATTAGTAACACATTACTACGTATTTTTAAGAGAAAGCTCCTCTTTATATTTGTGAAAACAAATTCTAACAACTTACTTAAACTTTCTACATTCAATTCTGCTGTTTAGTTAAAGTGTTGAAATTGTATAATTTGTCTCCATCTCTGTTTTTCACTCAGTCAATTAAGGTAAATTGCTTTGGAATCTGTATTACAATTTTTAATAACCTTACCTGCAGTAGTTTCATGCAGGGAATTCAGGATGGAAAGATAAATTAACATTAGACTGACTATTATCACAAATTGGCAATGTCCCTAGCAAGTTATTTTATGCTATCACCCCAAACTTGCTTCAATACCTGTGCTTTAAACACCATGGTGCCCCATATGTATCCGTCATATTTTCCTATTCACCAGTAGCAACTCCCAGCATTCCTAGCATCATTTTTAATGTCCAGCCACATACTCAGCTAAGCGCTGACAGCCTGCAGTTGTCAGATGACGGGTAATTGGCATCCTGCTTTACTAAGAGGACCTGGAGGTTCTGCTGGAAATGGGATGTGTGTGTGTGTTCATAGAATCCCTATAGTGTGGAAACTGGCCATTCAGCCCACCAAGGCCACACTGACCCTCCAAAGAGCATCCCACTCAGACCTATCCTGTAACCCTGCATTGCCCATGGTTAACCCACCTACAAGGCAATTTAGCATGGCCAATCTACCTAACCTATACATCTTTGGACTGTGGGAGGAAACTGGAGCACCCAGAGGAAACCCACGCAGACATGGGGAGAATGTGCAAACTCCACACAGACAGTTGCCCAAGGGTGGAATCGAACTCGGGTTCCTGGTGCCGTGAAACAGCGGTGCTAACCGCTGAACCACCGTGCTGCCCCACGGTGGGTGCCCATGGAACATGCCCTAAGGAATGGTGACTGATGGAGGAGCTTGTGGCAAGTTGCAGTCACCAAGTAACTGCTTTGACGGTCATATCCACCTAGCCCCTATCTAGCAGGTTATTTATGAAAAATTGTGTCAGTGGCCATTATTGGCTTCATTCTAGACTTGTGCCATTGTTCTGCAAGTGGGCTCAGAGACTGGAAAGGCCTATTAAGGGGTATAGTCAGAAACAAACTGGAAATCAAGTAAGAAATGAGACCAGCTGTCAGGAGAGGGTCTTCTGATAATAAGGCTCCAGTTAGCTGGGAGATCTAAACAGATTCAGGTGCAGTCTTTTCAATCTGATATGATGGATGCATTTGGGCTGCTGGCAGAGGGGAAGGTGTTGCAGAGAAGCTATCCATGGCTTCATGTAGATTTTTAGACCCTCCCCTTGCCTGCACACAGGCACACCTTCTCCACAATGGTGGTACAAATGTTTGGAGCATCTTAAAATTTAATGTTTAAAATGGAGATGTCCCTTCTCATTTTCATACCGGAATTCTAGGTTGCAGCTTCTCCTGGAGCATGTCCTATTGGCTGTTCAGCTTCAACAGCTGACCTGTCATCCTTATTTAGACAGCAATTCTAGCAAAATCACTGCTGAGTGACTGTTTCCCACCCAGGGTGAGATTACGGCCCAATGTGACAGCAATGCCAGAGTTACAAGGAATTCATTTCTAGTTTGCATCTTGTAAAATAATCAATGGTGAAATGACTGATCTGTGAAATACTTAGTGAACCCTTGAAGTAAAACTTAAACACTGGGCAGTAATGACCAAATTTGGATAAACTGTACTTCCCAATTAAACATCCCAATAGCAGAGCACTATGGAATAACGAATTCAATTGCTAGGCAAGAAGGGGCTGAGGGACTTTGATGTCTCTTCAGATGCCCTGTCTCCGAAGGTGCTCCTGCTGTACCACCTTCCCCTCTGCCAGCAGCCCAAATGGCTCCATCTCATCAAGTTGAGAAGATTGCACCCGAGTCTGTTCAGATCCCCCAGCAAACTAGAGCCTTCTGAGTGCAGAATCACTAGAGATCATCCAACAAGTCATTCGAGGACACCTGACAAAGCACTCAACAGACTTCCTCAGCTCAACTGCTTGAGATTGAAACAAGGCAGAGTAGTAGGAAAGGAAAGATCAAACAACAATGAAGTCACCTTGGGTGAAACCTTTTGCATAACCTTACACTTGACACAAATATAGTACTTTGTACACAAGCCCTGCATCCTTTGAATCCGTTAAGCCTCCTGACTAATTATATTTTCTTTGTAGTTTGCCTTATGTAGTGCTGATCACTGTACATGCACTCATGAGCATCATAGGGGCAATGCAAAGTGTGCTGAAGCTATCATTCTTTGCTGCCCTTCAACAAGACCATGAATGATCTTATTTTAACCTTGCTTCACATGGGCAGGCTTGGTGACTTGGTTAGGCTTTATGCCTTACTCTACAAGAAACGGACAACAGCAATCAGGATTTGTCATGAGCAGACTGACATGGTCTGGCTTCAGCCCTTATTCTGTAAGCGTCTGTGCAGCAAAGTGGCTTAGTTATGAAACAGGCAAGCTAATGAAGCAGATTGTACTCACAGGAGTGTGCGCATGTAAGGCAGAGTTTATAAGGTTATTAGAGACTTAGTTAGTAGTATTATATGCCAGTGGCTTATATCTGTTTACTCATAGGTATAGTCTAATTCCGCATAATAAATAATAATTCTTGTTCTGTACAGAAACCTGGTTCCTGTTTTTTTGTCAATCAGGGTCCGAAAGTCAGATAAATGGAGATACTATGTGTACTTGAAAACAAAAGGTTGATTATTTAATATGACTCCAAGAATAATAAGCTTTGATTTATAGCATGCTACTCCAGGAATTGTAACACCATTTTTTCACAAGTTCTCACAGATGAGAAGGATGACCAATTTAATCACAAGGATGATTAATGCCTAACCACAACCGTTATCTTAGATAAAATAAGTTCACAATAGGTTTCACTGATGAACAAAAAAATGATAATTTATTTCTTACAACAAATTTATCTTGTGACATATAGCAAAAATAGATTATTACTAAAATGCAAATTGATACCCCTCTAAATTCAAATATGTACATATACATTTATGACTAGGACAGATGAGACAAACAATCTTACAGGAATATCATTGGAAGAAAATATGGGCAAAAAGGAACAAAATCAATGGATCTAGAGTCTAACCCACAGGGGGAAATAAGGTGACTTTCTCAGATTTCTTTTTTTATTATTATTTTTGGTGATAATATCATGTTGTTGTTGACTGCAGCACACTGCAAATTGGTAGCTGATCTGTTGGACCTAGGTCTTGTTTTAGATCAGTTCTTTCTTTGCAAAGCCTTTGTGTTGTTTATTTTCCACTCATGAAGAGTGAGAGAGGGAAAGATGGTGATTTTGCTTGCTTTCAGGCCTTCAGGAAATCTGAGTTGCAATTGCCCAGAAGGTATGTGACAAGCTGTCACAAACCAATCTATTTCTAAGCAATTTTGCTTTCATTTAAATCTAAAAACTGGTACAAGTGTGTCTTAAAAGAGGATCAAATCCAGTTTCAAAAGAAAAAAAAACATGCTCTTATGTAACCAATGAATGAACACTACACAATTCCAGATAACAAGCATGGGGCTGGATGAACACAGCAGGTCAAGCAGCATCATAGGAGCAGGAAAACTTGACGTTTCGGGCTTAAACCCTTCATCAGAAAAGAAATTCTCCAGCATCTGCAGTACCTTTTATCTCCACTACACAATTCCAGCCTTGTTTAGAGATTTGAATGAAACATTAGCAAAAACTCCCATTTTCTACTTTATATTTTAAATAAAATTGTGTTCTTGAACAAAATATTTATGCAATTATTGTACATGCCAAGGAGTTAGTCCAATGGTAATTTTTAGGTAATGCGGGGTCGGTCATGAAATGCATTCAGTTTGCTTTTCAAATTAAATTTACATTTCTATTATAAATCTCTCCATGTGCACACTGTTATAATTACTTCTCATTACAATTAATTCCACCACCAGCAGAAACTCTTCAATGTCTCCAATGAAGGGAGTTTGTAATTGCAGTGTGACAAGCTTGTATCAGCAGTTTTCATTATAAATGTGACCATAAGAACTTCTTTTATTGTAAAAAGCTGGCAGGAATTATGCACAGATGTAAGATTTTTAACACAATAATTAATCTACTGTGGCACTAGAGAAATAATGTGTTATTTAGTAAGGGAAGATGATAAGTTGGTACAATAGAAACATGGTATTCTAAATCATTTCAGAAACACGAAAAGAAATATATGTAAGCAACAGAACATTAAGATAAAATAACATATGACAAAGTATTCTTTGGGAATGTGAAAAAGGGGGAAAAAAGAGTAAAACTTTCAATGAATTACAAAATAAAACACACTTCTGTGATGATACCATGGCTTCAAGAGGAGCATTTTGTCCTGTTTTGTTTTTTCGAAGAAAGGTTGAGACAGAGATACCGAGCAGTCTGTTCAAAGCCAATACAGTAAACAGCTTGTGAGGCCTTGGGGCATTTTTTGGAAAGTTGGAACAAAGAAGCAGCCTGAATGGGTATGGTCAAGCTCCTACAGAATCAGGATTTTTTGTTTTAGCTTTCTGCAGTTGTTGGGGTCTTGAAGCCGGATGTGAAAGCTTTTATTCCTCTCTCTGTTACAGCGAAAAGCTAGGGTTCCCATCCTGCTGCTAGAATTACATGTGAGACAATCTATTCTACTAAATTTGCCTTTGCCAAGGGCGTGTTTATGGGATGTTACCATACGGGAGCAGTTAATTAGTATTAGTTAACATACATTATTTTGTTAAGCACTTTGATAGTTACAGTTAACCCAATTCTTTTGTTTTATTTTTATTTTATCTATATTTTAACTGGAGTACAAAAATTTAGTGAGTTTTGCTTAAATTCAACAGTTTGACCATTCGAATTGCATCTGGAAGGCAGTGCCTTGCACTTATCTTTAAAATAAGGCTATCTTCTTAATGTACTTTGAGGAGGGTTAGTCTGGTCCATAACACTTGAATATAATGGAACATTTTGTTTGCAACTGAAGATTTGATATCATAACGAGAATTTGTATAAATCACACAAATACTGAGAATCTTCCACATTTAAGGGTATAGATTTGTTGAACTTGTGAACCAATCTGAGATGAAAAGCTCACTTTAAGGAGAATCAGGAGTGAAAACCCATGCTCCACTATGAGGTTTCATACAATGGTTTTGTTATAATATGACTGTTTTAATTTAATGTAAAATAGAATGTGATCTCCTGATAGCTTTGAGTGGATATGACCTGGTGGTTATAGGGCCCAGGGTCCCAGGTCAAGTCCTACAGAGAGCCAAGCACTTGTTTAAACAGCAGAACATTGCGGAAGATATAACTATTCTTACTGCTAACAATCAGTCAGATTCAGAGACCATGAGGACAGAGAGAGAGATAGAGAGAGAGAGGTGGGTGGGTGGGGAGAGATGCTTCTGGGTGAAGACACATGGAGGCTACTGGTGTGAGACCAGAATGCTTGTGAGAAAGGACTTCCCATTTGAAGAGTAGTACCTTGTACAGAGTTCAAGATTGAGAAATGATTAAATGTTGCCTTGTTATAGAACCATAGAGTCAGAGATTACCGCATAGAAACACACCATTCAGTACAACTTGTCCATGCTGACCAGGTATACTAAATTAATCTCGTCCAATTTGCTGGCATTTGGCCCATATTCATGTACCCTTCCAGATGCCTTTTAAATGTTGTAATTGTGCCAGCCTCCACCACTTCCCCTGGCAGCTCATTTATCTACACACCACCCTCTGCATGAAAAAGTTGCCCCCTTAGGTCCCTTTTAAATCTTTCCCCTTTCACCTTAAACCTATGCCCTCTTGTTTGGGACTCCCCTACCCTGGAAAAAAAGACCTTGGTTATTCATCCATTTCCATGTCTCTATAAGCCTCTATAAGGTTATCCCTCAGCCTCCGATGCTCCAGGGAATATAGTCCCAGCCTATTCAGCCTCTCCCTAAAGCTCAAACCCTCTAACCCTGGCAACATCATTGTAAATCTTTTCTAAACCTATTCAAGTTTCACAGCATTTTTCCTATAGCAGTGAGACCAGAATTGAACACAGTATTCCAAAAGTGCCCAAAACAATGTCCTGTACAGCCACAACATGACCTCCCAACTCCTCTACTCAATGCACTGACCAATAAAAGCAAGTGCGTCAAATGGTTTCTTCACTCCCCTGTCCACCTGTGACTCCAATCTGAAGGAACAATGAACCTGCAACTCCAAGGTCTCTTTGTTCGGCAATACTCCCTAGAACCTTACCATCAACTGCACTGATTTGCTTTTCCAAAATGCATCACCTCATATTTACTTGAATTAAACTCCATCTGCCACTCCTCAGTCCATTGGCCCACTGATCCAGGTCCTATTGAGATAACGTTCTTCGCTGTCCACTACACCACTAATTTTGGTGTCATCTGCAAACTTACTAACTATACATCTTGTTTGTTTTTCTTTCGTTGCTAGCTAGGCTAGCATTTATTGCTCATCCCTAATTGGCCAAAGGGCAGTGAAGAGTCAACCACACATTGCTGGGGGTCTGGAGTCACATGTAGGTCAGACCAGGTAAGCATGGCAGTTTCCTTCCCTAAGGACATTATGGGTTTTTTCTGACAATCAACAATAGATTCATGGCTATCACTAGGTTCTTAATTCCAGCTATTTACTGAATTCAAATTCCACCATCTGCCATGGTGTGATTCATAGAACTTAGAACAATACAGCGCAGAACAGGCCCTTCGGCCCTCGATGTTGCGCCGACTTGTGAACTAATCTAAGCCCATCCCCCTACACTATCCCATCATCATCCATATGCTTATCCAAGGACTGTTTAAATTACCCTAATATGGCTGAGTTAGCTACATTGGCAGGCAGGGCATTCCACACCCTTACCACTCTCTGAGTGAAGAACCTGCCTCTGACATCTGTCTTAAATCTATCACCCCTCAATTTGCAGCTATGCCCCCACGTACAAGCCGACGTCATCATCCTAGGAAAAAGACTTTCACTGTCCACCCTATCTAATCCTCTGATCATCTTGTATGTCTCTATCAAATCCCCTCTTAGCCTTCTTCTCTCCAATGAGAACAGACCCAAGTCCCTCAGCCTTTCCTCATAAGACCTTCGCTCCAGACCAGGCAACATCCTGGTAAATCTCCTCTGCACCTTTTCCAATGCTTCCACTCCTTCCTGTAATGGGGCGACCAGAACTGTATGCAATATTCCAAGTGAGGCCGCACTAGCGTTTTGTACAGTTGCAGCATGACATCACGGCTCCGGAACTCAATCCCTCTACCAATGAAACCTAACACACCGTATGCCTTCTTAACAGCACTATCAACCTGGGTGGCAACTTTCAGGGATCTATTTACCTGGACACCCTCTACACATCCACACTACCAAGAATCTTTCCATTGACCCAGTATTCTGCATTCCTATTATTCTTCCCATAGTGAATCACCTCTCACTTATCTGCATTGAACTCCATTTGCCATCTTTCAGCCCAATTCTGCAGTTTATCCAAGTCTCCCTGCAACCTGCAACATTCTTCCACACTGTCCACCACTCCACCGACTTTACTGTCATCTGCAAACTTACTAACCCATCCACCTATGCCTGCGTCCAAGTCATTTATAAAAATGACAAACAGCAGTGGTCCCAAAACAGATCCTTGTGGCGCACCACTAGTAACCAGACTCCAGGCTGAATATTTTCCATTAACCACCACTCATTGCCTTCTTTCAGAAAGCCAGTTTCTAATCCAAACTGCTAAATCTCCCTCAATCCCATGCCTCCGCACTTTCTCCAATAGCCTACCATGTGGAACCTTATCAAAAGCTTTACTGAAGTCCATGTACACCACGTCAACTGCCCTACCCTCATCCACATGCTTGGTCACCTTCTCAAAAAACTCAATGAGATTTGTGAGACACGACCTGCCCTTGACGAATCCATGTTGACTATCTCCAATCAAATTGTTGCTTGCTAGATGATTATAAATCCTATCTCTTATAATCCTTTCCAAAACTTTTCCTACAACAGATGTAAGGCTCACTGGTCTATAATTACCTGGGTCATCTCTACTGCCTTTCTTGAACAAGGGCACAACATTTGCAATCCTCCAGTCCTCTGGTACTAAACCTGTAGCCAATGACGACTCAAAGATCAAGGCCAAAGGCTCTGCCATCTCCTCCCTAGCTTCCCAGAGAATCCTCGGAAAAATCCCATCCGGCCCAGGGGATTTATCTACCTTCACACCTTCCAGGATTGATACCATCTCCTCCTTACCAACCTCAATCCTTTCAAGTCTAATAGTCCGTATCTCAGTCTTCTCCTCTACAATATTCTCCTTTTCCCGAGTGAAAACAGATGAGAAATATTTGTTTAGCACCTCTCCAATCTCCACAGGGTCCACACACAACTTCCCACTTCTGTCTTTGACTGGCCCTATTCTTACCCTAGTCATCCTTTTATTCCTCACATATCTATAGAACTCAAGTGCCCAGAATGTTATCTGCATCTCTGGATTAACAGTCCAGCAATAGAACCACTAAGCATCGCCTCTCCCCTTATATTCACATCCAAATCATTTATATAAATGACAAAAAGCAGTGGACCCAGCACCAACCCTAACAGCACACTGCTGGTCACAGGCCTCCAGTCCAAAAAAAAACCCTCCACTCCCACCCTCTGTCTCCTACCTTCAAGTGAGTTCTGTATCCAGATGGCTAGTTCTCAGTATATTCTACGTGATCTAACCTTCTTAGCCAGTCTGCCATGAAGCAACTTGTCAAATGACTTACTGATGTCCATATCGACCACATCCACCGCTCTGCCCTCATCAATCCGCTTCGTCACTTTCTCAAAAAGTTGAATCAAGTTTGTCAGACACGATTTCCCATGCACAAAGCTATGTTGACCATCCCTAATCAGTCCTTGCCTTTCCAAATACATGTAAATCCTGTCCATCAGAATCCCCGACAAACAACTTGCCCACCACTGATGTCAGGCTCACCAACCTATTGTTCCCTGACCTTTCCTTACCATGTGTCTCAAATAATGGTACCACGCTCGCCAACCTCCAGTTTTCTGGCACCTCACCCATGGCTTTCGATGATACAATTATCTCAGCAAGGGGCCCAGCAATCACTTCCCTAGCTTTCCATAAAGTTCTAGGGTACACCTGATCAGGTCCCAGGGATTTACCCACCTTTACATGTTTTAAGACATCCAACACCTCCTCCACTGTGATATGGACACTTTTCAAGATATCTCTATTTATTTCCTCAAGTTCTCTAGGTTCCATATCTTTCTCCACAGTAAACACTGATGAACAAAATTCCCCTCCATCAAATCCCTTAACATTACGGCAGTCCCACTCTGTAATTGGAAAGTTAAAATCCCCTATCATTACAACGCTATTATGCTTACGGATAACCAAGATCTTCTCACAAATTTGCTTCTCAATTTTCTGCTGACTTCTGGGGAGCCTATTGTACAGTTCCAATAAGGTGAACATCCCTTTCTTATTTCTCAGTTCCACCCAAAAACTTCACTGGACGTACTCCCAGGAATATCTTCGCTAAGTACAGTTGTAATGTTATCCCTAATGAAAAATGTCACTCCACATCCTCTCTTGCCTCCCTTTCTATTGTTCCTGTAGCATTTATATGCTGGAACATTCATCTTCCAGTCCTGTTAACTATGATATCCCAGTCCCATGTTCCCAATCATGCCCTAAGTTCATCTGCCTTACATTTTAGGCCTCTTGCATTGAAATAAATGCAGTTTAATTTATCATTCCTACCTCATCCTCTGCCTTGCTCTTGCCTGCCTTGACTATTTGACTTGCTCCTTTTCTCAACTGCACTGGCCTCAGACCTATCTCTTTTCTCAGCAGCTCTTTGGATTCCACTCCACGCTGACTTGCTCAAAGCCTCCTGACTAGAGCTAGCAAATTTCCCCACCAGGATATTGGTCCCTTTTCAATTCAGGTCTTTCTTATACAGGCCACTGCTAACCCAGAAGAGATTCCGGTGTTGCTACAAGTCCATTCGTGTATGCTAAGGGGGATTGATTATTGGGAATTTAAGAAGATTCTGCAAGACTTGAAATTTGTGAAATTCTTAAAGGCATTTGGGACTTGAAAAACAAGATTACAATTATGCTAACAGGTGGTATAGTATATGGAAGTGCTATGGCGTCTATGTCACGTTAGCAACCCATGCTCTCTACAATTATTAAACTGTTGTTATGCACATCACATTGAGCCATCAGCCAGCAAAAGTATGTTCAAGATTAAGGATGGCAGAGGCTAGCTGCTATCTTGCCATCCCGATTATTTAAATTGAAGCCTTGCTTTTCACAGCATGGAAAGTTATACCTTGGACAATTTTTTTTCTTGCCCTGTATGCTCGCTTCATCAGAGGAGACTATTTGGTTTTGACTGTGAATAATGCTATGGACGATCCATCAGTAATTCAACTAAATCTTATGCAGGTTTGCTCTGCCTGTTTGTCTCACTTGAGTCCTTATTATCATTTCCTGTTTTTTTGGACAAATGCATACATATTAAAAGCAAAATGCAAGAGATGCCATGTAAAAATACCTTATTAGCATATATTTGTGTTAAAAATTGGATGTTGGTAGTTGGTACCACACATCACAAAACAGAGAAAAAAAATCTTAAACTTCTCAGAAACATTTGAAAGCTGTCATGATTGTATCACCCTTTTTAGTGCTGAAGAGCAAATATATGTGCTAATGTAACACTCCTGTTTAAAAGCGAGGGAGGCAGATGACAGGAAACTGTAGGCTGGTTAGCCTGACCTCGGGCTTTGTTAAGATTTTAGAATCCATTATGAAGGATGAGATCACGGAGTACACGGAAGTGCATGGTAAAACAAGGCTGAGTCAATGCAGCTTCATCAAGGTGAGGTTATACCTGAAAAATCTGTTAGAATTCTTTGAGTACATAACAAGTTAGTTAACTAAAGGAGAACTATTCAGGTTATACATTACGATCTGGATGGAGGAATGTATGGCTAAGTTTGCAAATGACACTAAGATGAAGGGACTGGTAGCGTTGAGGAAGTCGGGACACTGCAGAATGACTTAGATAGACAAGGACAGTGGACAAAGAAGTGGGAGATGGAATACAAGTTGGGAAGGTTGAGGTTATGCACTTTGATGCGAAGAGTATTTTATAAAGAGGGATAGGCTTTGGAAATCTGAAGCACAAAGGGACTTGGGAGACCTGGTTCAGGATTCTCTTACATTTAATGTGCAGGTTCAGTTGGCAGTTAGGGAGATAAATGCAATGTTAGCATTCATTTCAAGACAGTTAGAATACAAAAGCAGAGATGTACTGCTGAAGCTGTCTTAGGATCTGATCAGACTGCATATTTGAGTTTGAGTTTGATTTATTTTTGTCACATGTACCAAGATACAGTGAGGTGTTGTTTTGCATGATATACAGACAGATCATACCATGCAAAGTGCATTAGGGTAGCAGAACACAATGCAGAATACAGTGTTACAGCCACAGAGAAGATGCAGAGAGACAGATCGATATTAACATTTGAGAGGTGCATTCAAAAGTCTGGTAACGGCATGGAAGAAGCTGTTCTTTATCCTGTTTCTTCATGCTTTCAAACTTTGATATCTTGTTTTTGACGGAAGAGGGTGGATGATAGTAAAACTGGGGCAGGAGGGCTCTTTAATTATGTTGGTTGCTTTCCCGATACAGTGGGAAGTATAGATGGAATCAATAAAACAAAGGCTGGTTTGCGTGATGGACAGGGCTGTGTTTATGACTTTTTGTAGATTCTATTTTCTAGTTTTTGCATTTGGAATGTTGTGAACAGCTTTAGGCACCGTACCCAAGGAAGGATATGCTGGCATTCGAGGGGGTCCAGAGGAGGTTTACAGTAATGATACCAGAATGAAAGGCTTGTCATTATAAGATATGGTTGAGGACTCTGGATCTGTACTCCATGGAGTTTAGAAGGTTGAGGAGAATCTCAATTTATGGAATATGGAGTGGGCTCGATAGAGTGGACATGGAAAAGATGTTTCCATTATGAGGAGAGACTAGAATCTGAGGGCACTGCCTCAGAGTGAAGAGACAACACTTTAGAACTGAGATGAGGAGGAATTTTTTTCAGCTCGAGGGTCATTAATCTGTGGAACTCATTGTCATAGAAGGCTGTGGAGGTCAAATCATTGAGTACATTTAAGAGAGAGGTAAATCGATTCTTGATTGGTAAACGGATCAAGGGTACCGGGGAGAAGACAGGAGATTGAGGTTGAGAAACTTATCAGCCATGATTGAATGGTGGAACAGACTCAATGGACCTATACCTTACGGTCTTATAGCTTCTAATTAACAGGTTAACAAATAAACACAGATCAAGAAAAAAACATTTAGCTCAACAGTTCAATGAACAGTTGGCAGCAAAAGTGAGGCTACAGTAAAAACAAAGACTTGTGCAAGGAATTTAAGGTGAATTTCATATTTATTAAATAAATGGTAGAATTTAAACAAGCAACTATTGGCTATAACTTCAGTGGGTGGCCAGGGCAAATCCCAAACAGACTATATAAATCATTTTCAATTCATCTATTTTCTTTAACACTTAACAATGTCATATTTATAAACCTAATTGCATCGCTATCATCATCAGTCAATTATAACAGAGATAATCCGAACTTCTCTAACAGCTACACATGCAAAGCTTCTTGACATGTGTCTAATTTCAACAAACTTGAATGGAAATTAGATTGGCAAGATAAACAGTAAGCCCAATTATGGAGACTTTATAAACAAATTCAAATTTATGCACCCATGTGCTCCGAAACCTCTAAAGACAGGAAATATTGCAGCTGGAGTGATCGTCCTGTATAAGATTTTGTCTACCATTTTTAAATGGATGCCACCAAAGAATGCAAAAGAAAAAATCTTTTGTGTGATTTATTTTACAGATCCAATTTCTTTAGTTGCTATGGCAAACATAACAGGTGCTGGTAAACTGATATCTAGTTGGAATAATCATCTTATTGTCTATTTTTAGCACTGGTTTCAATCATTCATTTTTGTTGCTTATTTATGAAAATATTTTTGAAAGCTCTTTCCGAAATGAATAATTGTAATTTAGGACCTGAAATAGCTGGACATTTCGCTTTGCTAATTTTATTGCAATTCAAAAAAACAATTAGTTACTGAATTTCGAAGACTTAAGTAGAACTGGTAGGATTGAGTAAAAAAAACCCCGCAAAATAAAAATGAGCTGCGACAGTATGAACTCAGGGAATAACAAGACATTTCAGTGAAAAAAAATCATAGGGACAATAACTCGTGTTAAAATCAATGATCCAAGCATACAGTTGTGCACTCCTTAGCTAAGGGAGGATACACTTGCCTGTGAAGCAGGGCAACAAAGGTTCATGGATCTGATTCCTGGCATACATATGCGCATTGTCTTATAAAGTGAAATTGAGTAGTCTAAACTGATAATTTCTCAAATCTACAAGATTGAGTTATTTTTTGTTTGAAAACATAATTTTTAAGGGCTTGATAGGTAGATGCTGGAATGATGTTAAGGCAAGAGAGCAAGAGAAGTATTGTCATTCAAACAGTTGTGGTTTAGAGTCACACAGCTATACAGCATATAAACAAGCCCTTCAGGCTGCAATGTCTATGCCAATCAATAAACACCAAATGATACTAATCCCATTTATCCATACTTGATTCACAGCCTACTGTGCCCTTACAATAAAAATGCTCATCCAGATGCTTCATAAATGTTGTAAAAGTACCTGCCTCCATCATCCTCGAGGAAAATACATATTTTTTCTCAGATCTCCTCTAAACCACTTACTCCTTACCTCAAACTTGTGCCCTTTGGTGTTCGACATATCACCATGGGAAAAGGATTGTCACAATCTATCCTGTCTATTTCTCTTATAATTTTGTATTCTTCAATCAGATCCCTCATTGGCCTCCTCTGCTCCAAGGAAAACAGACTTAGCCTATGCAGTCTTTACTCATCCAGGCAACATCCTGGTGAATCTCCTCTGCACCCTCTCCAGTACAATCACACCCTTCTGATAATGTTGGTGACCAGAAATGCACCCAGTATTCTATCTGTCGCCTAACCAATGTTTTATAAAATTGTAACAAAACTTCCTTGCTCCTACAGTCTACATTTTGGCAAATGAAAGCCAGTATCCTTTATGCCTTCTTTGTCACGCTGTATACCTGCGCTTATACCTTCAGGGATCTATGGACTTGTACACCAAGGTCTCTTTATCTGTAACCCAAGGAGTTGCAGATGTTCAGCCTTTATATAGGTATAAGCTTTCGTCGGCATGGACAAGTTGGACTGAAGGGTCTGTTTCTGTGCTGTACGATTCTACGACTCTACAAATAGATAGAAGCAGGCAGTAGTGGTGAATATTGATTTTCTGACTGGTGAGAAGTATGCAGTGGGCAATCACAAACATTGTGTTTTTGATAATAAAATTGACCTACTGCGGGATATAGTTGGCGTGGTTAATGAATAATATGGAAGGTAGCATCATAGTAACAGGTAGTAAGGGTAGTTACAGTCTTCAGGAGGACACAGACCAGTGAAATGGACACATGACAAAAGTAACTAATTTATTGCAGATTTGATGTGATGCACTTTGAGAACAATGTCAGGCATTTTAATTTAAATTTCACTATTTACTGGGGAGTTTTTAAAAAAGGATCCAGAGATAGATATGTGCAAATCCTTGAAGGTGAAGAACAAGTTGATGAGTCAGTTAAGAATGCTGGTCATAGAATTTTTATAAATGATCAAAATGATTTAGTGCCTGTTTCCTGCTTTGCCTTCTTGAATGTCAATAACTGAACATGCCTGTGTTACATTTTTAGACAGTGCATTCCAGACCCTAATAACTTGCTGTGTGAAAATACTTTTCTCATATCGTATTTTCTCACTTGCAAATTAGCTCAAAAATGTGCCATCTTGCACTCTCAATCCTTGTGCAGTGGGTATAGTTCATCCTGGTCTATTCTGTTTAGTCTCCTCATGATTTTGAAAACTTATCTAAAATCTCCTGTTTGCCTTCTCTTCACGAAGAAAAATACTCCCAAATTCTCCAATCTATCTTCATAACTGATGTGAAACCATTATTGAGAATGTTTTATAAACTACTTCCACATTCTCCCCTGTGTGTTCACATCTTTTCTGTAATGTGGCATCCAAAAACATTAACAATACTGCAGCTAAGGTCTTATTAGCATTGTATTCAAGTTCAGCATAACCCTCTTGCACTTATACTCAACAGTGCCACTCATAAAGCTTGGGATACCAAAGCTTTATCAACTGTTCTCCCGATTTGGTTTTACCTGTTGAGTCTCATGCTCACACATCTCATGTACACAGATCCTTCTGCTCCTGTTCATCCTTTCAAGTAGTATCCTTCATTTTATGCTGTCTCTCAAAGTTATTTCTACCAAAGTCGATCACTTCACACTTCTCTGTTTTGAACTGCCTCTGTCACATTATTGTCGAGTTCACAAACTTGTCAATGGCTTTTTGAATTTCCACACAATCTTCCACAGTTTACAATGCATCCATGTTTTACGACAATCATATACTTTGAACCTGTGCTGTGTACACCTAGGTCTATATTATTAATGTATATCAGGAAAAGCAAGTGGCCCAAAACCAATACCTGGGGAGCTCCACTATGTCTTCCTCTAGTCTGAAAAATATCCATTAGCCATTTTCCTCTGTTTCTTATCACTGAGCAAATCTTGTATCTATGTTACTAGTGACACTTTCACTCCATGAGCTCCAATCTGCTCACAAGTCAGTTGTGCTGCACTGTATCGAACACCATTTGCAAGTCCTTGTTTGCCATATCTACAGCATTATTCTCAATAGCCCTTACTGTTACATTTTCAGAAAACTTAGAGAGTTTGTTAATCATTATTTTCCCTTAAGAAATCTATGTGAGCTATCCTTAATGAACTCATATTTGTCCACGTGAGTGCTAAATCTATCCCAAACTATAGATTCTAGAAGATCCCATAGCTGAAATTAACAGTTTGATCAGTAATCGCTAAATTCATCCTTGCACCTATTTCTGAATAATGACACAATGCTTGCAATTGTCTAGCCCCCTAGCACTATCGCTGGGTTCAAGGAAGACTGAAAAATTATGGTCTATAACTCTGCAGTCTCCACTCTTACATTCTTCAGTTTTCTTGGATGCATCCCATCTGTTCTTGGTTCCTTGCCAAATCTAAGTAAACTTAGTACCCACTTACTTTCTATGTACCTAGAGAAGACTTCAGAATTTCCTTTCATGTTAGCTGCCAGTCTCTTTTTCATAATTCATTTTTGTCTCTTGTACTTTTCTTTTTCACCTTCCTTCTTAACCTTCTGTACTCAGCTTTGGTCAGTGTACCAAATCAGAGCCTGTGGAGAGAAATAAAGACCCTTGAAGAAGGGTCACTGGACCTGAAACGTTAACTCTGATTTCTCTCTACAGAATCTGCCAGACTTGTTGTATTTTTCCAGCAACTTCTGTTTTTTGCTTTTGTTCCTGGGACAGTTTGCAGTTTTTTAAAGGAAGGAAATACTTTCACTGGGAACAGTAGAATCATTATTCACTACCATGGTCTTTGGGATGAAAGGTTGAGAAAATTGCACCTATATATTCTGGAGATTCAAATAATGAAAAGTTGTGTCATGGAAACTTGCAAGATTCTTAAAGAGTTTAACAAGTTAGGCCCTCGGTTTGAGAATCTGAAACAAATTTCTTGTCTTTGACTGTGTCAGCCATGTTAACCTTCACCACAATGTGATCTACTCCCATTTAATTGGGGTAAGGGCTGATCATTTAGAATTTGAATGCAGAACTTTTTTTTTTCTTTACACACAAAACACTGTGTCAAAGCATTACAGTTGAAAATATTTAAGTTTGAGACGGCCAGAGGTTTGATCTTACAGAAAATCAATATCAATATCAACAAACGGCAAGAGAGTGGAGCTGAGAGTGAAGATACACCACGATCATATTGAGTAGTGGCTTTGAAATGAGGGGACATATTCCTGCCCCAGTTCTTTATGTTCATATTCAGGTTGTCATTTTATAGTTTTTAGTGTGACTGAGGCTTAATTGATTTGTTAACTATATGCTATAATTGCAACAAGGCATATGGAAAAAAAAATCATTGTCAAGATTCTGGATTGCACCAATTGGCTGGAAGTAGAAGCAAAGAACAGTCAAAGCTAGTGTAAAGACTAAAAAGCAGATATGTAGTTCCAAGCACCCAGCTCATGACATGATAGACACAAAAACAGAAATTGCTGGAAAAACTCAGCAGGTCTGGCAGCATCTGTGGACAGAAAATTGAGTTAACTTTTCGGATTCAGTGACCCTTTTTCAGAACTAATTGTAGCTAGGAAAAAGTTGGTTCTCATGCAGAAGCTAGGATCAGGAGGCAGGGTAAAGAGTAAATGATAAGTGGAGATAGAGCCAAATCAGAGAGAAGAACAGTCAGCCTGACAGAATGCACAGCTGCTAATGGGGACTAGAATGGCATGATGGAGTGAGCAGTGGACAGGAAGTATGAAAGATAGATGATTGAATGAATCTTTCTGTCATTTCTAGTTTTTGTGAATAATTTGGGTCATTATTACAAGAAGGGGCAGAAGTGACACCAAACAGGAATACACACAGAATACAGTAAGAGAAATGAAGAATAGACCAAACTTTCTACTCAAATTCTAGGTCAACTGTTCTTTGTGAACCTCTGTTTGAATATTTTGACACACGAAGTATCACTTGTGCTTAAAAACATTGTGAACAGTCACAAATATGGAATCAACTTTGACCATTAAAGAGAAATTCACAAGGACTTAATATATCTTGCATATGCAGACGCTGGAAATCAGAAATAAGTATGGAGAATGCTGCAGAAACTCAGCAGATTTGGCAGCATCTGTGAAGAGAGAAATAGTTAACATTTTATTTTAACATTATGATTCTTCTTCAGAACTTCTTGTCCATTTTAATCAAACTGCACCTGAAACATAATTCACTTTACAGGACATTATGAACTGTACAGATATAGGGACATAAACATGCAAATGAGTCAAATGGTGTTCTCTCAATCACAGTTGGGGAGTGCTTTTGTTCCATCAAACATTTCACCCCTTCAACGACTAAAAACAAAGTACCACTCTTTTCCTGAAATCGCTGTTACGAACCACTTTCCTTATCTCTTCTGTTAGTTTTATTTGTTCATTAAAAAAAGCAATTCAATTATCAACAAAACAATTATCATTTTTTTCTTTTCCCTTCTTCTCATCTAAAGTTATGTTTCCTGGTTACAAAGATTGCCCTGGACAGATAATTTATTTGTATCTTCCAGTGCAACCACTCCTCGCTTTCTAAATCTTTAACTTAGGTGTTCAAATGCAAGTATCAGTTTGGCTGTCTTTCTCTTTTATCCCACCATAGCAAAGACATAACCAAAATTATCTAAGTCGTCAGTGGTATTAAAGTTTTAATTCACTGTCAGTAAGATCTTATTTGTCTTCTTTGCTGCTGTTACATTCTCAAACAATGAAACTGAAAACCTTTAGCGTTTGTCAAGGTGACATGAATGTATTCACCATATTTAGGGTGGCACAGTAGCTCAGTGGTTAGCACTGCTACCCCACAATGCCAGGGACCTGTGTTCAATTCCACCCTCAAGTGACTGTCTGTGTGGAGTTTGCACATTCTCCCCGTGTCTGCTCAGGTTTCGTCTGGGTGCTCCAGTTTCCTCCCACAGTCCAAAGATGTACAGCTTAGGTGGATAGGCTAAATTGACCCATGCTAAATTGCCCATAGTGTTCAGGAATGTGTAGATTAGGTGGATGGGTCTGGACGGATGCTCTGTGGGTTGGTGTGGACTTGTTGGGCCAAAGGGCCTGTTTCCACACTGTAGGGTTTCTGTCCTTCTTTCTGCTTTTGGGTAGTGTTTCTAATCCTAAGTAAAACCAGAGATGATTGGCTGCTCAAATAAAGCTAACCAAAGGAGCTAAGTATCTGCCATTTTCCAGAATGAGCTAATTTTTAGTTATCAACTTGCCAAGCTAATTTATGAGAGTTTTGGGGAACATGGAGTTGGAAAATGGCAAAAGACTTAAATATGCCTCATGTTTGGGAACTTGCTGGTGGTCTTTGCTCTAGTGAGGTGATCCAATTAGGGAATTGCCAAGCAAATATTTTTGATTTTAATTCAGTCATGAATATGGTACCAATGACTGGGCTAGCATTCATTGCCTATCCCTAGTTTCCCTCATGAAGGTGGTGGTGAGCTGTCTTCTTGAACTGCTACGGTCCATTTGGTGTAGGTACACCCATAGTGCTATAAGGGAGGGAGTTCCAGGATTTTGATACAAACACATTGAAAGAATGGCAATATATTTCCAAATCTGGACTTTGAGTGGCTTGAAGGGGAACCTGCATGTGGTGGTGTTCCCATGTATCTGCAGCCCCTATCCCTCTCAATGGTAGTGACTGTGGCTTTGGAAGCAACTGTCTAATGAGGCTGAGGGAAATTATAGGGTGAATCTTGTAGACCGTATACACTGCTGGTACTGAGTCTCAGTGTGAAGGGACTGAATGTTTGTGGATGCAAATGCAGTGCCAATCAAGCACACTGTTTAGTCCTGGATGGTGCCAAGCTTGTTGATTGTTGTTAGAGCTGCAAGTGTCTTGGCAAGCGAGAAGTATGCCATCATATTCCTGACTTGCACTTTGTAGATGTTGAACTGGCTTTGACAAGTCAGGAGATTTGTAAATCTGGCACTAAATACCTGAAAGGTAAAGGTCTCCAAAAGCAAAGAAAACCGCTGGCTTACTTTGTCTTAATGGAGGCTTGGAAAAGCCATGCTTCTCCCAGTCATCCCTGAACCAACAATAAATTTTGCTGTGTTCAGGGATAATAGGTATCCAATGGCTCAATAACAACCCTAATCTGTCAAGCTGCCATGAATGGGCAAGTTCGTCCAGTGGGCACATTCCCACTGGAACATGGGAGCTCTTCTTGCTGCCAGGGGACTCAAATGCAAATTCTCTGTGATTATGAGGAGCTGGCTGTCATGTTTCTCATCTTGATGGGCCATATAAAACCCACCTTCAAAGTTTCTAGAAAAGTTCCTACTCAGCAATATTTTCATGCATCCTCCAGATTCAATAGAGCTTCAATAGGGATCAATAGAGTTCTGAAGAAGGGTCACTGGGCCTGAAACATTAACCTTGATTTCTCTCCACAGATGCTGGCAGATCTGCTGGGTTTTTCCAGCAATTGCTGTTTTTATTTCTGATTTCCAGCATTTGCTGTTCTTTTGGGTTTTTTTTAACTCAAAATTTCTTCATGCATGTCACATTGCTGTCAGTCGATACATTCCATTTTGACAGCCACACAAACTTGCACACAATTTTTAATTTATTACATATCATCGTTATCTACTTTTAAGCAAAGTGCACATTCAAGCTTGAACAGTTAAACTTCTTCCCACACTTGTACCTTCCAAGGCCTTCATATACAATTATAATAAATTCTCCACGAATGATCATCTACTAATGAGGTTAGGTGCAGTTTGCACAAAACTGCACATGATTCAAAGGCACCAACATGAATAGGAGAACAGATGTTACATTTATGACTGAAGAAGCCATTTCTTGACTCATAGATCTTTGAGTAAATGGGGCACAATGCCCATGAGGTTGTGGGACTAGGAGTGCATAATTTGCTTCCTTTTCTTTCCTCTCTTTTGCCATTCTGCTTTATCATGAAGATGTAATTCATAGCTTGATATCCAAAATGGTGACAATTTGTCTGATTGGTTGTATATTCCTTCTAGTCAATAATATCCATGCTACCATGCTTCAAGGGGAGGTTCAGGAGTCTTTTATCTGTTCTTTCCTGGAAAACTAGCTGTTTGACTGTGGAGAAAACAGCAGAGGTGGGGGAGATGCCTTTTTGACTATCTAGACATTGTGTTCAGTTCAGCAAAGTTGATTTTGCGAGCATTTTGTCTGCACAGTTGTAGAAATAGCTTCAAGAAGGAGGCAAACTTTTGCTCAATGATTCTCCTATTAAATCTGGAGGATGCATGTAAACATTGCTGATCTAGAGTCCTTTCTGTCTCGCTGATGCACAGTAGAGGAGTATACTGACAACCCTGCTCTGTACAGTTGGACCTTTGTTGACTTGAGGAAAACTTTGTGGTCAAAAATCTTGCAAAAGATAGAGCTGGTCCAGCTGATCTGGTCTTTGGAGAGAGGTTGCTGCCAAGATACAGAATTGTTCAACAATTCCACAGAACCTCCTGTTATATTTGTTTAACCAGATGTACACTGGTATATGAGTTTTGTTTTGGCAAAATTCAAGGTAAATCAGAATTGCTGGACTGAAATGATTGAAAGTGGTTTAAAATCTGGTGTAGAATAGGTAATGTCATTCAAGTCATTCCAGTTAACAGAAGATGACAGCCTTGCGGTGTTTTCATTGGACTGTTAATCCAAACACCCAGGTAATATTCTGGGACCTTGATTCAAATCCCACTATGGCAGATGTTGGAAGTGAATTTAATTTAAAAAAAAAATTTGGAATTAAGAGTCTAATGATGACCATTAACCCATTGCCAATTGTTGAAAAACCCATCTGGCCCATTAATGTCCTTTACGAATGGAAAATGCCATTCTTACCTAGTCAGACCCACAGCAATGTGGTTGACTCCTAACTGTTCTCTGGGCAATCAGGTAGAGGCAATAAATGCTAGCCTAGCCAGTGATGCCCTCATTCCATGAATGAATAAAAAAAAGTCCTCCATAATCTGCACATCATCTATAATACAGGTAATACATGAGAGCATTAACCTAAATCACGAGATAATTTCTACCCATTTCAATATACTGGACAGAATTTGGAAGGAGTGAACGTGTATTTTGTAAGGTCTGTCTAAGCTTATATTCTCGTGCTAAATTCATGCAGCCAACAGTAATTTCAAGGTTGAGTTTGATGTCTCACAAGAAACTTTAACGTATCTCAGGTGTAATCTAATGAGCTTTTAAGTACTAAAAAGCATATTGTTTATCAAGATTGAGCCCATCTTCCAGTTAAGACCTAAAATTGGGCATCCTTCCACATTTGGCATGATCAACATAGACTTTTATCAAGAAGAAGGAGTGAACCTTCCCAAGGCATCCCAGGTAGCTCCCATGGGTACAACTACAATAGATGCTATGCTGTCAGAGCTGGTATCTGAAAATATATCATTGTTCCTGTATGTCTATTGTGGTCAGTTTGGTTTTGATATTGAGGCTACACTCCCTCAGTTTTGGGCTGATATATCAACTTTGATTTTTTTTTTGCTCAAGAGCGAGAGAACAAGTTGAATCCAGAACCTTTTGACTCAAATGAGCCACAGTTGACATGACACAATATGAATAAAAAACACGTCTGTGTTCTACTACTATTCCCAAAAATATTTCTTTTTTTATCTCCAGCTGAATCTGAGATTTTATCCTTTAACTTATCATGTCTGCTTTTGCGTCCTCAAATTCAATACATACACTCAGTCAATGCCTTTAGCTGTATTTACAATCTTACCATGATCACCATGATATTTGGCCCACCATCATCTCCTTCAAAGCAAATAGAAATGGGCATCAAATGTTGCTTGCTGACAATACACACATTCGAAGAATTAGTAGAAAGAAAACTCCAAGACTGAGTTCTCACCGGTTCTGTTTAACTGGAGATATCAATACCGAACATAAAATTGTAAAATGTTACAAAATGGGCTAACATATCAATTGCAACAATTCTCCAGGAATTTCACTGACTTTGCAGTAAGTTATGTCAGTCAGCTTACATAGACGTATTTATTTCTCTTGTCATCTCTGTTTCCATTTTTATAAGAGAGGAAAGCTGTTCTGATTAGATTATCCAGTCAAGTCTTTACAGTCTCGAAAGAAGGTAACTACAGGGGAATGTGTTGAAGTAAATAAAAGTCTCATTCAAACTGTATTAATTCTCTCCCTCTCAAAATGACAATTAATTGGAAAATTGAATAAGGCATCAAATTATAAATTAGCTGATATGATTAAAATTATTCACAAAGGCATGTTTCAAATAAATGAGTAAGTATCTAATAATGTCATTGTTTTTGTAACTGGTTTGACATATTTAACATCGAGGTATTTCAAAGCAAAAAAAACTTCATGCATTGGTCTCAGCTTCCTTGATTTTAATGATAGAAGGACAGATAGAAGGATTCTTTGTCAATAATCAATGCAACCGACTGCTGATGACGAAACAGCAGTAAAATCAACCCCTGATGCTTGACAATGATGTTGTCAGGCATGCCCATCCATATCCAGATTTCACAAATACCTCTTCTATATTTCATTGCTTTTGTAACATTCTTGAAGGACTTTTGTGGTTGATTACAAATAAGCCCATGTTACATGTTCCACAAAGAGATAAATATCTTAAAGTTTCTTTACAACATGAACGATTTACAAGGCTGTGATGTCAAAGACACACACAGAGGCTGGGTCTGTGCTTACTGACATTGCAGTATATTACAGTCATACAGCACACATACAGTTTATACTGACTTCATTAGAGAAAGAGACTGATTGTGAAGTGAGTACCTTTGTACTGGAATATCACATACTGCAATGTCATGGAACTATCCTAAAGTTAGATTCCAGACCAGACACACTCTATGCCATAATACAAGTTTCAAAACCCTCCAACCCCACCTCTTCCTTTTAATGAATGCAAACCCTTTTCCATTTACGAAGATGTGCTAGTATGTCTCTATACATTCAGATGTCTTGGTGGACACATGACATGACCAGATCTAATCCTAATATGACTATCATGACATGGCAGTGTAGATTCTCTCTGCAATGTACTATCTATCATTACTGATGAATGCGATCACTAGCGGTTGCTGTTAGGCAAGACAGTTTCAATGGACGAACACATCAGGCCAAGCAGCATCAGAGGAGCAGGAAAGCTTGATGTTTCGAGCCTGGACCCTTCTTCAGAAATGGGGGAGGGAAAGGGGGTTCTGAAATAAATAGAGAGAGAGGGGGAGGTGGATAGAAGATGGATAGAGGAGAAGATAGGTGGAGAGGAGACAGACAGGTCAAAGAGGTGGGGATGGAGCCAGTAAAGGTGAGTGTAGGTGGGGAGTTAGGGAGGAGATAGGTTAGTCCAGGGAGGACAGACAGGTCAAGGGGGTGGGATGAGGTTAGTAGGTAGGAGATGGGGGTGGGGCTTGAGGTGGGAGGAAGGGATAGATGGGAGGAAGGACAGGTTAGGGAGGTGGGGACGAGCTGGGCTGGTTTTGGGATGCGGTAGGGGGAGGGGAGATTTTGAAGCTTGTGAAGTCCACATTGATACCACTGGGCTGCAGGGTTCCCAAGCGGAATATGAGGTGCTGTTCCTGCAACCTTCGGGTGGCATCATTGTGGCACTGTAGGAGGCCCAGGATGGACATGTCATCTGAAGAATGGGAGGGGGAGTTGAAATGGTTCGCGACTGAGAGGTGCAGTTGTTTAGTGCAAACCCAGCGTAGGTGTTCCATAAAGCAGTCCCCAAGCCAAACCTCAGCAGGTCTGGCAGCATCTGTGAAGCAAAAAACAGAGTTAACGTTTTGGGTGCGGTGACCCTTCCTCAGAGTTCTGCTGCCATGTTTTTGTTCAATATTTGAGTCACCATCCTGTGTGATGGTTGATTAAACGCAGCTTAGATATGTCATCTATTTCTTTGCAGGACTCGACCATTTGTCGTGACTATATCATAGGAACTGGGCTAAACACAATGAAATACTCCTTTCCATGAACCCATGTTTTGTACCATTTCAAGGTGGAATAACATTGTGCATGCATATTAATCATGCTTTGGAGTATTTTCTGCATTATTTTCAGCAACGCATTGAACGCATTTGGTTGGTTCGTGAGCTGCCTTCTTGAATTGCTACAATCCATAATGTGTGGTAGACCCACAATGCCATTAGGGATGGAATTCCAGGATTTGACTCAGCAACATTGAAGGAGTGGCATTATACCTCCAAGTCAGGATGTTGAGTGGCTTGGGGGAGAATCTACAGATGGTATTATCCTATATGTCTGTGCCCCTTGTCCTTCCAGATGGAAGTAATTATGTGTTTGGAAGATGATGTCTAAAGTTCTTTGGTGATTTTATGCAGTGCATCTTTTAGATGCTGTCTGTCAGCAGTGGAGTGACTGAATGGTTGTGCATGTATTGCTAATCCAGTGAGCTGCTTTATCCTGGATGGTAGTAAGCTTGAGTGTGGCAGAAGCTGTATTCATGTAATGCTGTGGTTACCTATTCAACTTTGTTGGCATGCTTGTCCGCTGCACACAGAAGTTGGTAAACGTCTTCAGCATTGTCCCGTCATTTTGTATCCTTCACATGAGGAGCAACGTGCTGGAGTCTGTGTTTCTTTGAGTGATTGTATTTCTGACATATCTTATCTCTTCTTGTTGAACTGTTGCAAAATGCTGGACACTGTCTTGGTGGGTAAGACAAGCCACATCTCATTCAAGACTTGGACGTTCCATTGAATCTGTTTATAGCTGTAGCAGTTTTCACATTAGATGCTGTTGGCCTGATATAATTGTTTTGAACTTGTATTTTTCTTCCAGTAGAGCATCAATGGGTATATTCTTGAGTTTGAAGAATCTCATGGGAATGGATGCAATAACCAGATCCATAAGCCTTACAGTTTAGTTACACTTGGTGAAACCACATTCCTTTTTTTTGCCAAGAAATTGTCCATTGCTTTATCTGAGTGCTGCTGGTAAGACATGAACTTAAGCCTGTGGATCTTGAAATTGACTCAAACTTGAAGGTGATCATCTAAAATCTAAAAACAAATTGTCAGGATCTTTACAATCATTTTCAGAAATACCAGTGGATTTTATTTTTCTAAATCTTCCAGGACCAAAGTGAGAAGATTGATTAGAGTCAAAAACAAACTGCAGATGCTGGAATCCAAGGTAGACAAAAAGGAGGCTGGAAGAACACAGCAGGCCAGGCAGCATCTGGAGGAAAGGAGCACTCAACATTTTGGGAATTACCCTTCTTTAGGAGTGGATGTGGGGGGCAGGGGGAGCTGCAGATAAAGGGGTGGGAAGGGTGGAGGTGGAATAGTGGTGATAGGTGGACACTGTTAGTAGGTGTGACTTGGTTGGTTGATGAGAGGGATGAATCCAGTTGGTGGCTGGAAGGGAGGATCAGAAGGTGGAATGGAAGGGTGGAAAGGAAGGGTGAAAGGAAGGCAGGGGATGGGTGGGAAGGTTAATTGAAATTGGAGAACTCAATGTTGAGTCCTCCAGGTGGTAGGGCGCCCAGGTGGAAGATAAGATGTTGTTCTTCAAATTTGCATTCCAAGTCACTGTGATACTGGAGGTGGCCGAGGATGGACATGTTGGAGGGAGAGTGGGATGGGAAGTCGAAATGGGCGATGACCAGGAGTTTAGGTTGGCTGTTACAGGGCAGACAAAGATGCTCGTTGAAACAGTCACCTAGTCTACGTTTGGTCTCACCAACGTAGAGAAGACCACATTGGGAGCACTGGATGCAGTGGTCTAGGTTGGAGGAGATGCAGGTGAAGCTCTGTCTCACTTGGAAGGGCTGTTTAGGGTGAGGGAGGTGGTGTGTGGACAGGTGTTTCATCTTTTTCAGTTACAGGGGAAGGTTGGAATGGTTGGTGGGGAGTGTGACGCGAACTAAGGAGTGGCGAAGGCAATGGTCCTTGTGAAGCCAGTGAGGGGTGGGGAGTGGAAGATGTTCCAGGTGGTGGGGTCTAATTGGAGTGGGCGGAAGTGTTTGAGGATGCTACATTGGATGTGGAGGCTGGTGGGGTAGAAAGGGGGACCCTATCTTTATTATGTTTGGAGAGGGAGTGGTTAAGAGCTGTGGAGCAGGGAATGGAGGAGGTGTTGTGGTGGGCTGTCTGGATGACAGAAAAGAGAGTTGTTTGAAAAACATGCACACCTGGGAGCTTGGGAGTGGAATGTCTCTTCACCAGAGCAAGTGTGATGGAGACAGAGGAATTGGGAAAACAGGATGGAACTTTTGCAGGGTGCAGGGTGGGATGAGGTGTGGTCTAGGTAGCTATGGGAGTCTGTGGGTTTATAGTAAATATCAGTCCGTAAACTGTCACCAGAAATGGAAACGGAGAGATCAAGAAAGGGGACTGAGATAGACCAAGTGAATTTGAGGGCAGGTTGGAAGTTGTTAGCGAAGTTGATGAACTGCTCCAGTTTAGCCCCGACGCAGTCATCAATTTAACAGTGGAAGACTTTAGGAACAGTACTGGTGTACGTACTGAAGAGGGACTACTCGACATAACCAACAAACAGGCAGGCATAGCTGGGGCCCATTCAAGTGCCCATGGCAACCTCTTGGATTTGGAGAAATTCGGAAGAATTAAAGGAAAAATTATTGAAGATGAGGCCCAGTTCAGCGAGGTATTGGCATTGGTCGGGGCGGGGGGGAGCTGAATGGTTCTGTTGAAGAGGAAAATACAAGGGCCTGTAGGCTGTCCTTGTGGGGTATGGACGTGTATAGGGATCGAACGTCCATAGTAAAGATGAAGCGCTGGGGGCCAGGGAACTTGAAGTTACCAAAGGGGTGGGGGGTGTGGTTTGTGTCCCGGATGTAAGTGGAGAGTGCCTGGACCAAGGAGGAGAGCATGGAGTCGACAGAGGAAGAGATGAGTTTGGTGGGGCAGGAACATGCAGAGACGATGGGTTGGCCAGGGTAGCTGGGCTTGTGGATCTTGTGGAGCAGGTAGAGCTGGTCTGTGCAGGGCAGGGGGACTATAAGGCTGGAGGCAGTGGAGGGGAGGTCACTGGAAGTGATGAGATCATGGGCAGTGTGGGAGATGATGGCTTGATGGGCCACGGTGAGGTCATGATCAAGTGGAGGTGGGATGTGGTGTCGGAGAGTTGGTGTTCAGCCTCTGGGATATAACGGCCCATCCTCCAGGCTACCACCGCCCCACCTTTGTCGGCAGGTTTGATGGTAAAGCGGGGATTGGTGTGGAGAGAGTGGAGCACTGGACATTTAGAGGGGGAGAGGTTGGAGTGGGTGAGGGGGTGGAGAAATACAGGCAATCAATGTCGCATTGGCAGTTAGCAATGAAGAGGTCCAGGGTGGGTAAGAGGCTGGCAGGGACTGTCCAATAGGAGGAGGAAGGTTGGAGACAGGTGAAGGGAGTCCCTGGACGATTGCTGGGATCTTTATTGAAGAAGAAGGTATGGAGACACAGGCAGCAGAAGAAGAGTTCCATGTCATGATTGCCTGTCATTCTTTGTCAATTGTCTGATGATCCATTAAATGAAAATGCATTCTTTATTTATTCCTTTTTTAAATAACTGAGCTTCTGATAGAATGTCAAAGGAATGCCAATCTATAGTTATGCATTTCCTTTCCATCATTTTTCACTCTAAAATGCTACTGGAAGAACATATTTGTAGGTGTTTCTGTGTTTTTGATGTCTTCTTCATTTGCTTTTTTAGTCAGTGTATACTACGAAGACAAAGATGGTTATTACCATCTGTGTACATATAGATGGATCCATTCAAAAGCACAGATTGTCTGGCAAACATATAGTCACAGAGTCATAGAACTGTAGAGCACGGAAACAGCCCCTTCGGTCCAACTGGTCCATGCTGACCAAATATCCTAAATTAACCTAGTCGCTTTTGCCAGCTTTTGGCCTATTTCTCTCTAAACCCTTCCTATTCATATACCTAGCCTTTTAAAGGTTGTAATAGTCCCAGCCTCCATCACCTCCTCTGGCAGCTCATGTACACATGTACACACCACCCTCTGTGTGAAAACATTGCCCCTCATTTATATCTTTCTCCCATCACCTTAAACTATGCCCTCTAGTTTTGGGCTTCCCCACCTCGGGGATAAATACACCTTATATATGCTCCTGATGATTTTATAAACCTTTATAAAGTCACCCCTCAGCCTTTGACATTCCATGGAAAATAGCCCCAGCCTATTCAGCCTCTCCCTATTCAGCCTCTCCCAAACCCTTTAACCCCGGTAACAAACTTGTAAATCTTTTCTAAACCCTTTCAAGTTTCATAACACATTCCTAAAGCAGAGAGACCAGAATTGCATGCTGTATTCCAAAAGCGGCCTAACCAATGTTCTATACAGCTGCAACATGACCTCCCAATTCCTATGCTCAATGCACTGAACAATAAAGGAAACCATACCAAACACTTTCTTCACTATCCTGTCTACCTGCGACTCCACTTTCAAGGAACTATGAACCTGCACTCCAAGGTCTCTTTGTTCAGCAACACTCCTCTGGACTTTACCATTCAGTGGTTTGCCATTCCAATATCTGCCGTGATTTGCCTTTCCAAAATGTAGCACCTCACATTTATCTAAATTAAACTCTATCTGCCACTCCTCGGTTAATTGGCCCATCTGATCAAGGTCCCGTTGTGCTCTGAGGTAACCTTCTTCGCTGTCCACTACACCTCCAATTTTGGTGCAATCTGCAAACTTACTCACCGTACCTCCTGTGTTCATATCCAAATCATTTATATAAATTACAAAGAGCAAAGGATAAAAAGCACTGATCCTTGTGGCACACCGCTGGTCACAGGCCTCCAGTCTGAAAAGCAATCCTCCACCACATTTTTCTGAAGAAGGGTCTAGGCCCGAAACATCAGCTTTCCTGCTCCTCTGATGCTGCTTGGCCTGCTGTGTTCATCCAGCTCTACACCTTATTACCTCCACCACCACCCTCTGTCTTCTACTTTCGACTCAGTTCTCTGTCCATATGGCTAGTTCTTCCTGTATTCTATGTGATCTAACCTTGTTAAACAGTCGACCATGAGAAACCTTTTCAATCGCCTTACTGAAGTCCATTTTGATCATGTTCATCGCTCTGTCCTCATCAATCCTCTTCATCACTTCTTCAAAAAACTCGATCAAGTTATTGAGACAATTTCCCATGCACAAAGTCATGTTGACTATCCCTAATCAGTCTTTGCCTTTCCAAAAGCATGTAAATCTTGTCCTTCAGAATTCCCTCCAGCAACTTGATATCAGGCTCACTGGTCTATAATTCCCTGGCTTTTCCTTACCATCTTTCATAAATAGTGGCACCATGTTAGCCAACCTCCAGTCTTCCGGCGCCTCACCTGTGGCTATTGATGATACAAATATCTCAGTAGGGGGCCCTGCAATCACATCTCACAGAGTTCTAGGGTGCATCTGATCAGGTCCTGGGATTTATCCACCTTTATGCATTTTAAGAAGTCCAGCAACTCCTCCTCTATATTGTGGACATTTTTCAAGATATTGCTATTTATTTCCCCACATTCCTTATCTTCCATATCCTTCTCCACAGTAAAAACTGATGCAAAATACTCATTGAGTATCTCCTCTATCTCCTGTGGCTCCATGCATAGGCGGCCTTGCTGATCTTTAAGAGGCACTATTCTCTCCCTAGTTACCTTTTTGTCTTTGGTGTATTTGCAGATTCCCTTTGAATTCTCCTTAATCTTATTTGCCAAAGCTGTCACATGTCCCATTTTTGCTCTCCTTATTTCCCTCTTAAGTATACCCCTACAGCCATTATACTCCTCCAGAGATTCACTCAGTCCCTGAGATAAAAGGTACTGCAGATGCTGGAGAATCCGAGACAACAAGCAGTGGGGCTGGATGAACACAGCAGGCCAAGCAGCATCACAGGAGCAGGAAAACTTGACGTTTCGGGCCTAAACCCTTCATCAGAAATGGGGGAGGGGAAGAGGGTTCTGAAATAAATAGGGAGAGAGGGGGAGGCGGATAGAGGATGGATAGAGGAGAGGATAGGTGGAGAGGAGGCAGACAAGTCGAAGAGACGGGGATGGAGCCAGTAAAGGTGACTGTAGGTAGGGGGGTAGGGAGGAGATAGGTCAGTCCAGGGAGGACGGACAGGTCAAGGGGGCAGGATGATGTTAGTAGATAGGAGATGGGGGTGTGGCTTGGGG
>JAHRHZ010000031.1:1061512-1117234 GCA_024137785.1 Ginglymostoma cirratum
AACTCCCTACCTACGTCCGTGACACCACCCACGCCCTCCACCTCCTCCAGAACTTCCAATTCCCAGGTCCCCAACACCTCATTTTTACTATGGACGTCCAGTCCCTATATACCTGTATTCCCCATCAAGGCCCTCCGCTTCTTCCTGTCCCGCAGAACGGACCAATCCCCCTCCACCGACACCCTCATCCGCCTGGCCAAACTCGTCCTCACCCTCAACAACTTTTCTTTCAATTCCTCCCACTTCCTACAGACAAAGGGGGTGGCCATGGGTACCCGCATGGGCCCAAGCTATGCCTGCCTCTTTGTAGGTTATGTGGAACAATCCCTCTTCCGTACCTACACTGGCCCTAAACCCCACCTCTTCCTCCGTTACATTGATGACTGCATCGGCGCCGCCTCGTGCTCCCACGAGGAGCTCGAACAGTTCATCCAATTCACCAACACCTTCCACCCCAACCTGAAGTTCACCTGGATCATCTCCAACACTTCTCTCTCCTTCCTGGACCTCTCTGTCTCCATCTCGGGCAACCACCTGGAGACAGATGTTCATTTCAAGCCCACTGACTCCCACAGCTACCTGGAATACACCTCCTCCCACCCACCCTCCTGCAAAAATGCCATCCCCTATTCCCAATTCCTTCGCCTCCGCCGCATCTGCTCCCAGGATGAGACATTCCAATCCCGCACATCTCAAATGTCCTCATTCTTCAAGGACCGCAACTTCCCCCCCCACAGTGGTCGAGAACGCCCTCGACCGTGTCTCCCGCATTTCCCGGAACACATCCCTCACGCCCCGTCCCCGCAACAATAACCAAAAAAGAATCCCCCTCGTCCTCACATACCACCCCACCAACCTCCGGATCCAACGCATCATCCTCCGACACTTCCGCCATCTGCAGTCAGACCCCACCACCAAAGACATTTTTCCCTCCCCGCCCTTATCTGCCTTCCGGAGGGACCACTCCCTCCGCGACTCCCTTGTCCGCTCCACACTCCCCTCCAGCCCCACCACACCCGGCACTTTTCCTTGTAACCGCAGGAAGTGCTACACCTGCCCCCACACCTCCTCCCTCACCCCAATCCCAGGCCCCAAGAAGACTTTCCACATCAGGCAGAGGTTCACCTGCACATCTGCCAATGTGGTATACTACATCCGCTGTACCCGTTGTGGCTTCCTCTACATCGGGGAAACCAAGCGGAGGCTGGGGGACCGCTTTGCAAAACACCTGCGCTCAGTTCGCAACAAACAACTGCACCTCCCAGTCGCGAACCATTTCAACTCCCCCTCCCATTCCTCAGATGACATGTCCATCCTTGGCCTCCTGCAATGCCACAGTGATGCCACCCGAAGGCTGCAGGAACAGCAAATTATATTCAGCCTGGGAACCCTGCAGCCCAATGGCATCAATGTGGATTTCACAAGCTTCAAAATCTCCCCTCCCCCAACCGCATCCCAAAACCAGCCCAGCTCATCTCCACCTCCCTAACCTGTTTTTCCTCTCACCCCAAGCCACACCCCCATCTCCGATCTACTAACATCATCCCGCCCCCTTGACCTGTCTGTCCTCCCTGGACTGACCTATCTCCTCCCTAACCCCCTACCTACAGTCACCTTTACTGGCTCCATCCCCGCCTCTTCGACTTGTCTGCCTCCTCTCCACCTATCCTCCCCTCTATCCATCCTCTATCCGCCTCCCCCTCTCTCCCTATTTATTTCAGAACCCTCTTCCCCTCCCCCATTTCTGATGAAGGGTTTAGGCCCGAAATGTCAAGTTTTCCTGCTCCTGTGATGCTGCTTGGCCTGCTGTGTTCATCCAGCCCCATGCTTGTTGTCTCGCATTCACTCAGTCCCTGCTGTCTCCGTGACATATGCTTCCTTCTTTTTATTGATCAAAACCTCAATTCTCCACTCATCCACAAATTTCTTGAAAAGGGTCCTGACCTGAAACATCAACTTTCCTGCTCCTCTGATGCTGCCTGGCCGGCTGTGTTCCTCCAGCTCCACAATGTGTTGTATTGTCTCTGGATTCTTGTTATCTCATTATTGGCTGTGGATGAGCAATAAAATTGTGAGAGTTGCAGTGATGACGAGGGATGTAACTGGCCGGGATAAAGATTGTCAGTGTGGTCAACATGGAGAGACATTGGTTCCAAATGAGTCCCAATTGAATATCAGGAGGGACGTGGAGAAAGGATCCCTGGAGCACACAAATAGACAGTGCAGCTCCTTTAAAATTAAGAAGAAAATCCAAGGGAAAGTGATAAAGCAATTGAAAAAACAGCCAAAAAATTAAATTCTGAAGTTAAATACTCTTCTCAGATCCAACACAAATCTCCGAACAGAGCTGATGTGCATGGAAATGATTTCTGTCTCATGGCTGCTTACTCTCAACAGAGGAAATTTCAAATTAAAGAACAGTAGTTGCTGGATTTCATTTGAATTTAAAGTTTGTTAAATCTCCACTCAGTCTGGCACAATACATAGATCTGGTAGATGCTCTGTTTGAACTCATGCTGCCTGTGTGGTCTTTATACCATTCAGAGATGGTATTTATATGATTCACAGTCTATTATATTGCTCTTGCTTTAAGGTTGCACATTTAGAGAAGCAGGTTTTTGCCTCTTGGTAGCCCTGATGCCAAAAAAAGAAATGATTACATTTTGAGGATATTTAGATTTTTGCACCAATTTGGGGAAAAAAATGGCAAAATCAATTGATAGCTGGAACACAGATAAACTTTTTCTAATGTATAGGAATTTTTATTTCAGTATTTTAAAACTTCATTTTCTTCTAGGAATACTTTAGAGTTAACCCTCGATCGTTTAAATTTGACTTTTGGCTTTACAGTCTCTCATGTTTGATTTGTTTTATAAAGGGATAGAAGTAGAATGTTCTCTGTGCTTCAGTACAGACTTGTAGCCTTTAGAAACCAAAAGAACTGCGGATGCTGTAAATCAAGAACAAAAACAAAATTGCTGGAAGAGATCAGCAGGTCTGGCAGCATTTGTGAAGGAGAAAACAGAGTTAATGTCTCGGGTCCAGTGACCCTTCCTCAGAACTGAGAACTGAGGAAGTTCTGAGGAAGGGTCACCAGACCCGAAACATTAACTCTGTTTTCTCCTTTGTAGCCTTTAGCTTTGGTCACAGACCTTCAATTTTGGTACTACTTTCAACTTCAGATCCGAACACAGAGAGTTTAATAGATTATTGCCTAGAATTAATTTTTCACAACTTCCAGTTGTGCGACTGGCTCTTTAGCCTTTAGCATCCCCTTACGGCCACAAACTAGCTGCTACAACTATATTTTAATATCTGAGATAACAAGGTGTGGAGCTGGATGAACACAGCAGGCCAAGCAGTATCATAGGAGCAGGAAAACTTGACGTTTCGGGCCTCGACCCTTCATCAGAAATGGGGGAGGGGAGGAGGGTTCTGAAATAAATAGGGAGAGAGGGGGAGGCGGATAGAAGATGGATAGAGGAGAGGATAGGTGGAGAGGAGACAGACATGTCAAAGAGGTCGGGATGGAGCCAGTAAAGGTGAGTGTAGGTGGGGGGGAGGTAGGGAGGAGATAGGTCAGTCCAGGGAGGACGGACAGGTCAAGGGGGCGGGATGATGTTAGTAGATAGGAGATGGGGGTGGGGCTTGAGGTGGGAGGAGGGGATAGGTGAGAGGAAAAACAGGTTAGGGAGGCGGGGATGAGCTGGGCTGGTTTTGGGACGTGGTGGGGGGAGGGGAGATTTTGAAGCTTGTGAAATCCATATTGATACCATTGGGCTGCAGGGTTCCCAGGCTGAATATGATTTGCTGTTCCTGCAGCCTTCGGGTGGCATCATTGTGG
The DNA here is from genome assembly GCA_024137785.1 of Ginglymostoma cirratum. NCBI lineage: Eukaryota > Metazoa > Chordata > Chondrichthyes > Orectolobiformes > Ginglymostomatidae > Ginglymostoma > Ginglymostoma cirratum. The sequence continues at coordinate 1,065,357 of JAHRHZ010000031.1, forward strand.
CATTGCAGGAGGCCCAGGATGGACATGTCGTCAGAGGAATGGGAGCGGGAGTTGAAATGGTTCGCAACTGGGAGGTGCAGTGGTTTGTTGTGAACTGAGTGCAGGTGTTCTGCAAAGCGGTCCCCAAGCCTCCGCTTGGTTTCCCCGATGTAGAGGAAGCCACAACGGGTACAGCGGATGTAGTATACCACATTGGCAGATGTGCAAGTGAACATCTGCTTGATGTGGAAAGTCTTCTTGGGGCCTGGGATTGGGGTGAGGGAGGAGGTGTGGGGGCAGGTTTAGCACTTCCTGTGGTTGCAGGGAATAGTGCCGGGTGTGGTGGGGCTGGAGGGGAGTGTGGACCGGACAAGGGAGTCACGGAGAGAGTGGTCCCTCCGGAAAGCAGACAAGGGTGGGGAGGAAAAAATGTCTTTGGTGGTGGGGTCGGATTGCAGATGGCGGAAGTGTCAGAGGATGATGCGTTGGATCCAGAGGTTGGTGGGGTGGTACGTGAGGACAAAGGGGATTCTTTTTTGGTTGTTATTGCGAGGACGGGGTGTGAGGGACGAGTTTCCTCTACATTGGGGCAACCAAGCGGAGGCTTTGGGACCGCTTTGCAGAACACCTGCATTCAGTTCGCAACAAACAACTGCACCTCCCAGTCGCGAACCATTTCAACTCCCCCTCCCATTCCTCTGATGACATGTCCATCCTGGGCCTCCTGCAATGCCACAATGATGCCACCCGTAGGCTGCAGGAACAGCAAATCATATTCAGCCTGGGAACCCTGCAGCCTAATGCTATCAATGTGGATTTCACAAGCTTCAAAATCTCCCCTCCCCCAACCGCATCCCAAAACCAGCCCAGCTCGTCCCCGCCTCTCTAACCTGTTCTTCCTCTCACCTATCCCCTCCGCCCACCTCAAGCCCCACCCCCATCTCCTACCTACTAACCTCATCCTGCCCCCTTGACCTGTCCGTCCTCCCTGGACTGACCTATCTCCTCCCTAACCCCCCACCTACACTCACCTTTACTGGCTCCATCCCCGCCTCTTTGACTTGTCTGCCTCCTCTCCACCTATCCTCTCCTCTGTCCATCCTCTATCTGCCTCCTCCTCTTTCCCTATTTATTTCAGAACCCTCTTCCCCTCCTCCATTTCTGATGAAAGGTCTAGGCCCGAAGTGCCAAGCTTTCCTGCTCCTGTGATGCTGCTTGGCCTGCTGTGTTCATCCAGCCCCACGCCTTGTTATCTCGGATTCTCCAGCATCTGCAGTACCTTTTATCTCTGATACATTTTAATATCTACTTGCTGTCACCAGTTTGCACTACATTTGCTGACACCATCTTCTGTTACCCACAGGCTGCCACCATGATGCCATTTCATGGTTTTGTATGTGGCACCCATGTGACATATATCAAAGAGAGTCAGGTCCTTGTGAGACAGATATCTTGAAGTTTACTTAGAATAGTAACTATTTACATATCTGTAATTTCATAGACTTACACACATTGCCTGGATTGGGTGCTTCATCAGTAAATATACATCATTCACAGCTGAGTGCCTACATTGATACCATTACACACAGAATGTAAAAGAGGTGAGGTGAAAATGTTTATTGCAGAATAAGAAAATCAATGATTCCGTGTAACTATCTTAAAGGTTTAGGTCTGTCTGACCTACAACCTCATTCAGACTACAATACAACTCTAACCTCATAATAAGCAAGTCAATTATGAGTACTGTATTCAATATAAACAGGAGCATGATTTTGTGAACTCAAAAATAGAGTTATACAGTGCAAGGTGCCCCATTGCTGGTTTATGTTGGTTTTGGTTTCTGAGAAGTCACTAATTATTAGCCAGTTCCCACACCTACATGGTTAAATCATTTTCAGAGTTTATGTATTTCTATCAACAAACAATGCAAAGTGGATAAACACTGGTTCAAAATAAGGGTTGCTTTTTGAGGATGAATCTGTTTACTAATTAGAAAACAAGCGTGTATTCATTCAATGTTTTCTCATGGTTCGTGCCCCCAGAAGTATATTTTTGAAAATGCATGTGCATATGTGTGCATGTGTGTGTACAATTTGTGGAAAGGGATTTTGGAAAATGTGAGGTGCTCTGTAGGCTTCCACAAAATGCTCTCATAGCTGCAAGCTCCAAAAAGTATCACACATCAACAACGTAGCATTGGTGATTCAACTGCATTCTTTGATTTGCGAAAAGACAACACTTTCATGGTGGGGGGAGCATTTTCTACACAATAGTGATAATAAATGCATCAGTTTACCAATTGCTGGTGGGCCTATTTTGGAAATCGTGTCTATAAAGGCCTGTTGCTACAAAAGAACAAATATTGGATAATTTTACATGTGCTGTTAAATTAAGAATTCAGGAATCTGATGTGCATGTTGCCCTGCTTGATCAGAAATGTCCTGACACCAATACCTTGCTAATAAACTTGGCATTTCAATAACAAAGAAGGTGAAGCTGAGGTTACTCAATGGGACAAATACCCACTAAACTTTCCACAAAAAAGTGTCTGCCTGCCCAATGGTATAGCAATTCTTAAATTATGATCCGCTTTTTTTATAATCTGAAATTTGGTTAAAATTACACTTTCTGATTTACAGACTGCATGACTCAGTAAAGATTCCTTAATTTGACGCACTCAAGAGATTCAGGAGAATTGTCTGTTCACACAGGTTGTAGATCCCCTGTAGAGGGCGCTGTGGTGTTTATGATTTTAAACAATTACCAGCTGCATTACAAAGGTCTGCAAAACGTGTTTTGAAACATTTAAGAGGAACAAATGGCTACTGAATTTTGTCTGCCATTGATTGTAAAATCTAGGGCATTTTTGGAAAACAAAATATTGGAAATTAGTTTCCAAAAAAAGGCCATGGAATGTCTTTCTGACTCTCATAGCCAGTTCTCCCTATCAATAAGTCAATGATTTCCAATCACACTGAATAACATCCTGCTGGAGATAAAAGGTACTGCAGATGCTGGAGAATCCGAGATAACAAGCATGGGGCTGGATGAACACAGCAGGTCAAGTAGCATCATAGGAGCAGGAAAACTTGACGTTTCGGGCTTAAATCCTTCATCAGAAAAACATCCTGCTGGAATTGGTTTGCAAATTCCAGTGCATTGAGTCCATGGTGACAGGTAAGCTGCTGGTGTACAGAAGACAGTCATATACCCAACCACTTTCTACGTAAACAGTCACTCAATAATACAGAACATGAAAATTGCTGTAAAGATAAACATGCTACTGAAGCTTTTCATCTTGCACTCATCTCAAAGAATGCCAGGTTTCAACTGATTATCACAATGTACATGACAAAAAAAAAAGACTGCTGATTGACTGGCAAGTCACTGGCTGAGGCACTGCTACTGAGAAAGCAATGGGGAGCTTTGACTCCCTAAGATGCCAATTAATTCAGAAAAGGAGAAAGGCCTGAAGATATTCCTTTCGCTTTCAGAAAATTGGGCCCTGTGTGTAAGTGTAGATTGCTTATGGCAAATGTAAATGAGCCATGTTACAAGTTTAAATAAAAACAAAGTGCTGGAGAAAATCAATAGATCTGGCAGTATCTATGGACAGAAAGCAATGTTTGAGTCCGAAATGGCTCTGCTTACAAGTATGATTGATTATCTTAAATCAGTTTTTCATGTAGCTATGGTGACTGTGTGTGCGGAGTTTGCACATTCTCCCCGTGTCTGCGTGGGTTTCCTCCCACAGTCCAAAGATGTGCAGGCTAGGTGGATTGGCCATGCTAAATTGCCCATAATGTTCAGGGGTGTGTGGGTTATAGGGGGATGGGTCTGGGTGGGATGTTCCAAGGGTCGGTGTGGACTTGTTGGGCCGAAGGGCCTGTTTCCACACTGTAGGGATTCTAATTCTAATTTTAATTCTAAACTCAGGATGGTTCAGCCAATGCTACCCTATCGCAAAATTACACCTAACAGTAGATGTCTTTGCTTTGGATTTTGCAAACACAAGTTGGTTGAGTACATCAGTACTCTGCCTATTTTGACAACCAAATGAACAGTTCTGAGGAAGGGTCACCGGACCCTTCATGTTAACTCTGTAACATCCTTCACAGATGCTGCCAGACCTGCTAAGTTTTTCCAGCAACTTTGTTTTTGTTCCTGATTTACAACACCCGCAGTTCTTTTGGTTTATAAATGAACATATTGGTTGGTTTGATTAATGAGTGAGTGAGACGCATGGCCTACAAAACCTGGCATTAGACCAGCACTGAAAGTCATATATAACATTGCTGAACTGTGTAGTACAAAAGACCATCATTTTGATCTGACAATAGTGTTCTGTCGGGGGAAGATGCCATTCGTGTAGCCACTGCATAGTACCAGTATGTTTGTATTTTCTTAGACTGTAATTTAAATGTTTGGAATAGGTTTTCTTTCCATAGTCGTTTCAGATGGTTTGCGCACATTTCAGGCCTGAAATTGGCAACTTTCACCTATTTGCAAGTTTACAAAATACTTGGCAAACAGATCTTCTGATCAGGAGAGCTTCTGAGCAATAATGAAGTAAAAAGCATTTGAACAGGTGAGGAGTTAGGGAAGAGTTGAAGCTGAAATTCTAAGCTAGGGCATGCATATTGAATATTAGAATGTCAGAGAGAGAAAAAATTTCGATAAGATTGAGGAAGGAGGAACTTGTTTGCTCTTGTTAGCAGAGACAAATCAATCCTAGAAATCATCCTGACAGGATACAGTCTAAGAGAAGTACAAGTGGAGTCAATCAAAATGGGAGCGGAGCAGTAAAAGTTAGAGATTGAGACAGTGTCCAGAGGTTGTGATGTTAGCCACAGAGCAGTTATTCAATACTAGGAAAATAATACTAAGAGTTGAAAAGATCTGGTCAGTATGACAGGTTTACTACAGTCTGAATCACCAAATGTGCTGGGTGGCCCAGAAACATTCAGCATATGTCCTGGTTACTGTATGATAATATAATTACAATTACATGAGTATGAATCAATGAGTTCACATTTTTAAAGTTATTGTTGCCTGTTTCCGTTGTCCCTCAGCCAATGGTTAAACAGCACAAGAAAGTACAGCAAAGCAGAAGGCCTCCAATTCAAATTTGCCTCCTGATGGATCTGCTGAAAGCACAATAGGAGCAAATTACTGCAGACGCTAGAAGCTGTAATGAAGACAATTCAGTAATGCTGAATTCATGTGCTGATTTCCATCATTTTCTTTTGTTTTCAGTGCTAAAAATCACTTGACTGCTTTCTCAGACTGAGCTCTGATGAATGGACATTGACATGAAACATTCACTTGTGACTCCACAAATGCTTGTAGATCTGGTAAGTAATTACAAAATTTTCTGATATATTTCGTATCTCCAATATCTGATGCATTTTGCTTTTGCTCTCTGACATTTATCTCTCCCATCAGGTTTGAGATTGAGGAGAATGGATAATCAGGTGCACTTCATAAAGGAGACATACTCGTATTTCCTCAATTGCTATTCATACAGTAAAAAGAAAGAAATCTTTGAAAAACACAATTTGGCAGTGGCATCTATGTACATGAAAAAGTTAAATAAATAAAGGACAACTTTTGATGTAGGTTGAGTTTGTCAACCTACTCTGAATTGCTGAAACAATTCAAATCTCTTTAAAAACTGCGATCAGTTTCTCTTCATGGTCCACTGGACAAAATAAAGCATAGGAAATACAAATGGATAAATACCAGTGAAAGCTAACCTCTGTCTTGGTTCAATCTTTGCAATCTGTTCCTAACATATTTAAACTTCCAAGCACAAAACCCACTACCAACACACTAGCACAAAATTTCCAATTCTAACATCAGTCATACTTACCAGTGTGAAGTTGTGATGCTAATACCAATGAACAACAGTTTTGCACTGTTGATTCAAATTTCCAGAGACTGACTAAACTTATTTTAGTTAGTATTCCATCAGTAGCAATAGAGTATAAAATTTCATTCCGCAAGTCTGGACTGAATTTAAACCCAATCCCCAGAAATATGCACTTTGACTAGAGCACAAAAGAAAGCAAATGGACAACATGCATGTATTCTCTAGGGCGCTTAAAAGCAAAGGATGAAATTGAAAGCGGTCTAGCAGCTTTACGAGACTCAACTCTCAACATGTCCAGCCAATGGAGTAGCAATGAACTACATCAATAGAATGTTGAATTTAATGCTCGTGCTGTTGAATACAAGTCAGAAGAAATATTGTTCAAATGATACAGCACTCTGTTCCGATCACAGAAAAACAAGGAAACTTTCAAGTGCTGATCAAATGTGGAGATCAGTCATGCAAATATCAGTATATAAGCAATGTAGACATTATAGAAATGCTTGGGGTTTATAAGCCTGGATAGGAAGACCTTGTATAAAATAAAAACTGAAGTCTGGGAAAGGTTCAGGTGCAACATTACTTTAGTTTATACTGCACAAGTAGAATAAGGGAAATGATGGAGGGGAAGGTGGGGGTTTGCTCAAACCTGTGGAAGGCCATTTTGGGACTGATGTCAGGAAACATGTCTTTACACGAAGAGCAACTAATACATAGAGTCAATTTCCATGTAAAGTATTTAAATTATTGAAATAATTTAAGTTACAAAGAGTTTCAGCAATAGGTGATGCATGTAGGGTTGTTCTGGATAGATGAATTAACAATAGACTGAATAGTCTTTTCATACGCGATTATCTCTTCAAGTAAGCCCAATTCCATGCTTTACAAAACTCATTCATCTTTTCATAGACTAGGTTTCAAATGAATAATGTAGATTATTGGAATAGTTGCAGTAGTTTAGGTTTATCTCAAGCTCAGGAAACCATCTTTACCAGGCTATAGGAGCACCAAAATACCATTTAGTATTTTGCCAACATCAAAGTCAGACACTTAAAAAACAATATGAGACTCAACACTAAGTGCTTCATTAAAACTCAGTCTCATTGAATGCTTGAGCCCAGGCTTTACATAGCAGAGGCCTTATGTATTTTTTCTTAGATGGGGTTATTTTGCAATATAAGAAATGAAATATCTAAATTCCATTGCTATATTATTCAGTGAGCTTTCTTATTAGGAGTAGCATCCAGGAACATCCAGAAATGATGCTTCTCAAAACGGTTAACTTGCAGCAACTGCTGGGACAGAAAAAAAATGACAATATCAGTGAATTAAACTGAAAGCAGCTTAAACAGAAAATGAAAGGTACATAATGCATCTTCACAGGTACAACTTGTAAGGAATGAAAAATACCTGCACTTTAATTTCTAAACTTTGTGATAATTTCTGATCTGGCTGTCATTGTCCAGAATGATGTTTAAATTTTCAATTAATCATGATGAAAATTTGATGACAAATTGTCTGAAAGCCATTGTTATTGATCCTTTAACATTGCTTTTCCTTGGTAGCTTCTCATAACTTAAAATTTAGTCAAAATAGAAAGGGTTAACAATGGCACTTAAAAGACCAATCATGCAATGGTAGGTTAAGGGATTGTAACTGTCAGCCGCTTCTAGTCTTGGTTGTGCCCACCAAGTGCTAACCTGACAGTTGTCCCATCAAATAAGATGAAAATCTAAGAAAAGTTTTACCAGTTGGCCTCACATTCACAATGTTGGAACTCTTCAATGCATCTACTGCTTTGCAATCCACTCTTTGCAAACAAATTAAGCCACTCTTTGCAAACAAATTCCACCTTGTGAGACACCGGACTGTGCCAAGGCATACGTCTAGATTGAACATCATCTGTTGTGACCGTAGAAGCTAACTCACAATTGGCAATTCCTTCTATAGCTGACTCAAATATAGTGAATTTGATTTTTTAAAAAATTCCATTGGTCTCTATTTTCAAATAGCTGGTCATTTCTTTTATCCTCAGCCTTTTCTATGTCTTAGCAATGACTCGTTTTCAGGCATCTGATTGACAACAAGGACTTAGATCCAAATAAATTTGTGTCTCACTTGCTCATGTCTTTATATCGCAAATGTAGGCAACCTGTTGGCTTCAGTGGAGTCACTGTTGACTCAAGAGGGCAAATATGCCGGAGATTGATGTAATTTTACATTCATCACCTTGTCTTTCTAGGAAATGTCTAATATTTATTTTGGGCAGTGGAGGTGGAAGCCGTCAGTTGTTTTTCTTCACTTGCTTAAGTTGTCCATGAATCGCTGCCATCAAGGAAGGTGAAGAAGTCACAAAACTGGCACATGTTGATTTTTGCTTCTTTCAGTTATTTTGCTTGGCCCATACCGACCTTCACAACTTTGACAAGACAAATGTTGGCAACTCCAATTTTTATTTTGGCATCAAGGTGCAATATGCTGGCAATTGCTGATCTAAAGTATGTGAAGCTATCAATGACTTTCAGAACGAATTTGATACATTGGTGGAAAATGGAGTCCTATACTGGAAATTCTAGTTGGCATGGTGGTTCAGTGGTTAGTACTGTTGCCTCACAGTGCCAAGGACCCGGGTCCAATTCTAGCCTTGAGCGACTGCCTGGGATGGAGTTTGCTCGTTATTCCTGTGAGTTTCCTCCGGGTGCTCCAGTTTTGTCCCACACTCTAAACTTGTGCAGGTAAGGTGGATTGGCCATGCTAAATTGCTCTGTAATGTCCAGGAATCTGGGGGCTAGGTGGCTTAGTCATGGTAAATGCCTAGTTACGGGGATGGAGTGGGTCTGTGTGAGATGCTGTTCGGAAGTTTGGTGCAGACTTGAGGAGCCGAATGCCATCTTTCCACACTGTAGGGATTCTTTGATTCCAGCTAATAACTTTGACCTTCCTGACATGGATTGTCAGTCAAAACTCCTGGAGGACTGGGGCAAGTAATCGACAAGCTGTTGTAAAACTCTGTATGAGACACCGGTGTGACACCACCAGCAAACTGTAACTGAAGTCCGTGAACTTTATGCATTTTAATCTTGGTGTGCAGACTTGGCAAATTGAACAGCACAAGAAAGTATGTAGGCAGTCTCCTTTGTGTTGTTGAAAGCATCTCATGGAAGCACGGAGAGGAATATGCCAAGAAGAGTTGGTACCAGGGGGTAACCTTGATTTATTCTGCTGCTTGTAAATATCTGATGTTGCTTCACTGTAACTGACAGATCTTATAGTTAGAAGATATGAAGTGTAAGAGTCCAGGAGGACAGCCTTTTTTCTCTTTTCTTCTGCAGCATTTTGAATAGTTTGTTTATGCTACTAACATCAATCAGTAATGTAGAGAGTTCTGTGTTGTTCAAGGCACTTCTCTAGTTACTGCCATGAGAAATGTGAATTCCTGTTTATTGTTGATCTATGAGTTTTGAAGCTGCACTGACACTCAGAACAGATGCATGATATCAGGGTCTACAATCTGCTCAAAGCAACGCAAGTAAAGGCTTTACCCACAATACTTGAAAAAGACACTCCTCAGTAATTGTCGCAGTCACTGTGATTCCCCCTTGTTTTTGTACAAAGTGAATATATTTGCATCACACATGTCTTCAAGCACAGATGTTTCCATCCAACAGAGGCACAGCAGTCCATGAATTAGTTACAGCACTACTGGTTTCCCACTTTTGATCATTTCAGGGGAATTACATTATTTCTCACAGCTTTATCTCTGGCAAATTGGGCCAACACAAATAATCAATTCATAAATTAAAAATAAAGTTAACTTTTGTTGAAAATCTGTGAATGTCAACTGCAGACCAAAATCAGAATCCACACAAATACATTAATGTATGTTTGCCTTTTTAACTAAAGTAGCTCTGCAACTTGAAGGTTATGCCTATTTCCCGCGACATAAGTAATATTTTTGGGATAAGTAAGGTTAGCCTGAACATCTTGTTTTAAAAATAATTGTGAATTGACACGAAAATACTATTCATTACCATGGACTGGATAAAATTAACAGTTATGAAGCAACCATTACATATAATTGACTAAGTATTGTTCTCTCATTGTTAAATCTAAAGTATTAGATTTCAATTTATCTCTGTCTGTTCCTATTTTCCATACAGCTGCCAGCATCTACTGTGGGTTTCATTTTATCATGATGTTAATCAGGCAGGTCATCTGATCTCACCATTTCTCTGTCAGTCAGTCATTGCCGTGGCCAATCAGTAGTATTGACTCAACTGCGAACTGTACAAGTAGCTGAAATGTTTTTCATCCATTGACTTCAGTCACACATAACAACTGAGAAACCCATCAGAAGGCAGACAAATAACCCCAAGACTAACACTCACGGCCTCTGTAGATACGATTACCATTATCCTGTCACAAATTCAGCAAGGAGTTGCAGAACCATTGATTATTTATACTGCTACAAATTAATCATGTTCATTTAGTTTTTCAACATAGTTATTCAATACCAGAAGCATCTCTCAAGAGCATATAAACAAAATGTAAACGTACACTGCATTGCTCCATGGACAACATCAGTTTTTTAGTGACTTTTTTTTCATTACTTTTTTGTACTAATTTACATGCATCTCTGCCTCTTCTGAGGATACAGCCTCTTCTGGAAAGTAAATCCTCTCAGATAAGTTTCATACATGGAAGACACCTTTCAGTATCTGACTCAAATGGAAATTATTCACTACCAGCCCTGTCTATGCATTATTCAACTGCATATGTGAAAGTAATCAACTCGATCCAGTCTTTGTGTGATCTCTACACATATTTATGCCCTGCACAAGTCCCTGAACAGTAATCAGAACCAGAAACCCTGGCTGGCTTTTCAATCATATTCTCACAACCATTGAAACAAGCCCTACTGTCAAGTTGTCTGAATCAACCCACTGAAAAGTCAAACACTCCAGGGACCTGTTTGTTGAAAACAAAAGTCAATAATTATAGACGAAGGGCTTATAGTACAGGACAAAACAAAAAATAATGTAGAAAGTAGGTGTTAGGATACAAAACTTTGGAACTAGTCTTGACATATACTGGTTCTGATTATTAATGAGGAAGTTTGTGGGGATTCATAATAAAATAGAGGTACTGGCATGCAGTAGGGACATGAAATTCCCTGCCAATCTCACCAAGCTTTGGTTCAGCTTCTTCCTGTCAAGCAGATTTCCAGATTAGTCATTCAGCAAGTGAGATAAAATGAGTCAATGTTAAGGACACATAAAGACAGTCATCAGCAATCAGAAGGGATTATTAGCTGGTGACAGAGGGTGGAGGTAGTGTTTGAGGATGGGGAGCAAGTAGAGACAGAGCAGAAATAATTGGGAGCAAAGGAGGCCAAGGGCTTGCCTTTGTGACCCAGGAAGTACTCCTGTACCAGAAAGAGTGCTTAAACAGTAGACCTTGGACATATACCTTCGGGAATTAATAGCTCCTGCTTCAGATCAGCTGCTGGTCAACTAGCAGCTGGGGTTTCTTTTCACGTCCAGTTAATTTTAAGTCATGGTGTGGATGAAGGTACATCATGAAGGTACAACTTCAGAATGCTATGTCAGCCACCATCTACCTTCCGCAAGATCCTCAATAATGGCTTGAATTTCATATGCTGTAAATCAATAAAACAGGAAGGGACTGGGTTTGCTTGATCCTGATGATTGAATTCAGCCTCCATTCCAACATAAATCTCACCAACCCACTACTGCTCATTGGGGCAGAGTGTGGTGCCGAGGTAGAGACAATTAGCACTGTTCTTTCTCCATTCACCAATGCTGCTTCCCTGCTGTTTTTTTTTAATAGTTGTTTTAATGTTAGATTTCTAACTTCTATGGTATTTTGTTTTTTGCTGTAATAATATAGTGGTACTAAGCTATTGTTTCACAGATCTGCGAAAGGTAGAAGAACCTGCAAGTGGGTACAGGAGTGTAGTAATTTGAGGACTTGGTAAAGAGTGAGTTAAAATAACACACTACTAACAATATGGATTTTAGCAGGTGGTAAATATAGAGAAGAGATATATGATTGCCTATGTGAAGCTTCGAGGCAATAAGAAAAGTAGTGAAGGAGCACTGGTTGTAAATATTGGAAATTTCTGGTACATAAACATTTTGTAAGGAACTCCTTGTCCTTACTTTTTGAAGGAACTTAGTTATTCAGTCAAATTTATTGCTTGCATGACAAAAATGCAAACAAGGTAAAATTCGAGTACACTAATAAATAGAGAACAAAAATAAATAACAATTCTGATAAAACTATCAGAAAGCAAATTATATCTTGACCCTGGACTTTCCTTTCCCCAGGCATCTGTTCCTTCCCTCAGAAGCTCAGAATACCCGTATGAAAACATTATAAATCTCCAAATTGATAAAGTCTGTGAGGTTTCCCAAGTGCATCAATGATCTATTAATATTTTGCATTGATCTGCTCACACAATTTATTACACTCCTCTGCAACAGTTAGGACTTAAACCCAGATCCTCTAGCCTAGAACTAGGGACACTATCACTGCACCACAAGAGCATTACCCTTTTATCTCTGCATTCTGATCACTCTGAAACCTCACTGCATTCAAATCACCATAGCCTTTGTCTATATTTCTCCACAAACAAATTGCCTGCAGAAAATAAACATGCATCCAATTTATTTAGAAATCTCTTCTGTCTTTTTCATATCCATTAAACATTCAACACAATCAGTAATGGCATGAATCCCTTTTCAGCCTATGTGGAGCACAGAAGAAACCAAAACAAATGCACAATTAAAACAAACCTATAGCTGTCCAGTTGTGAACGTATGCAATTATTTGTACAATATCAATGGGGAAACATCCAAGAAAACAATTCTACAAAGAGATGAGCCATGGCACTATGCTCTGTAAAATCAGAATAAACTACTCAATATAAAATAATATAAAAAAAACTCTAAATGCTGGGAACAGAAATGTTGGAAGTTCACCGCATAACAGCCAACATCTGTAAGTAAAACAAAATCAGAAATTGCTGGAGAAACTCAGCAGGTATGGCTGCATCTTTGGAGACACAACAGAGTTAAAGTTTTGGGTCTGGTTTTGGTTTCTTCTGTGCTCCACATAGGCTGAAAAGGGATTCATGCCGTTACTGATTGTGTCGAACATTTAATGGATATGAAAAAGACAGAAGAGATTTCTAAATAAATTGGATGCATGTTTATTTTCTGCAGGCAATTTGTTTGAAATATAGACAAAGTCTATGGTGATTTGAATGCAGTGAAGTTTCAGGGTTAATGTTTTGGGTCTGGTGACCCTTCTTCCAAAGGAAATGTGCTCTGAACAAGGGTCACTGGACCTGAAATATTAGCTCTGTTTTCTATCCACAGATGCTGCCAAACGTACTGCGTTTCTCCAGCAATTTCTGTTCTAAGATTGCCAGCATTTACAGTTCTTTCTGTCATGCCTACACAAAAATGCGGTTATAAGGCTTTGGGAACTGTCATGCTGAGCAGCACACATCCAGAATGACTGAATCCATTTTCTTTTCTTTACAGTACTGGACAGATATGCTGCATTTCTTGATTATTTATTGTACAAATGGATAAGTACTTTTATGAAATCCTCCAGGGAACACTGAACGTCTGCTCTGAAGATGATCAAATCAGACTCAAAAGGTGAGTTCTGTTTCTCCCACAAATGATGACAGACTTGCTGAGGTCTTTTAACACTTTGGTTTTATTTCAAAGAATTTTGTTGTGAGCTTGCTTAAAATAATCTCATGCAGCAACGCTTACGTTATCCTTTACAAATAAGAAATTGAGCACCAGTGTCGTGGCATTGAAGAGTCCAACCTGTATTTATTATAGCTATTATGTTCAAATATTACACTCTCAGGACACAAATGTCTGTGCTAATATTAAGCTATTAAGTTACACAGAGCAGCACTGCCTCCAGTAGCATATCATGCATCAAGTAACCTTTGAGGAAGATAAGAGTATGATGCCTTTGTACCCATAGGTCACATGTGATGAAAGTGATGATGTCATGAGCATGTCTCTCAAGATACAATGAGATACAAACCATGAGACACAATACAACAAATATTATTTGAACATATCAAAACATTTATCATTAATTATGTATTTCATGATGTCAGATGATTGCAGAATGTAACCAGCAGTGTGGTGTTAGAAGAGTTAGGTGGTACTTATTTCAATGCATTGTTAAATGATGTAAAGTGATTGGCAGCTCTTTACACATGCCAGAAACCTACTTTTCTGAAATTGGTCTTTGGTGAATATCACTGCTGAACTGCAGAATTGAGTCAGCCATCCAAAGACACAATCAGTGAATGTAATCAGATTGCATTGCTGACAGTGCCCATTAGCTATGTTGCTGGTTGATGGATCAATGCCTGCTTTTCAAGGTTCCTCTTTATTGGGAAAACAAAGTTTACTTATCTTGTCTTTGGCAGTTTTGAGCAATCCTTGATAGAGCTCTGGTTGTACTGCTGTGGACGGCTGGGGATAAAAAAGGTTGCTGGTGTAATGGTGATGCATTATTGCTTTATTACATTATTCTACAGAGCAGCAAGATACAGGTTTGCCCCTACAACTTATCATAAATCTTGTTTCTTATCCTGCGAGTCCTGCCAGTGAAAGCAGTGAGGGGACAAGAAGGAAAGCATAAATTGATGGCCAGTCTCCCAGGCAGCTTTACAGCTTGATTTCAAAACTAATCAATTCTACCAATTCCCTAAAATCTTTTCATTTTATTCCTGTGTGCTGACCCATACTGTGTTATGACCATAAGTGAGAACACCAAAGTACTCCTTCAACATATATTTATAACTTATAATTCCAAAATGGCTTATTTTTAAAGGGGGCTGATACAGCTAAAAAAGGCTATGGATGTAAATTAAGTCACTGTCTGGATAGAAACATGCATGGAATGACACATGTTTGGATGCAAAGGGAATTTCAGCAACAGCCCTTCAAAAGGGACAAGAAGCAAGTCAGAACAGGCTGGATTATGATCATGATAGCAAGCCACGCTCTGCAGATTATGTCCTCAACAGCAGATACATTTTGTGTGCTTTTTCCTTTGAAGAAACCATGAGAATAGGAGTTAAAAAGCCAGTTCAACTCTACCAGAACGTGCTAGAGGGACTGAACATTGTCAAGCGTATCTGCCTGATTCAAGCATTAGTATGCTGTGAGAGTCACAGGCTAAGAACTACCCTCTAGTTACCAGCGCATTTCAAGTAAAGGAAGATTCTCCCTCACTTCAAGTGCGGCAAATCAGGCAAAAATAACAGTACAACAAAAAGACACTCATTCTAAAGACTGGAATTCATTCACAGCCAAAAGCAATCAGAACTACATAATCTCAATGAATATGCAAAACTAAGAGCTGTGAAACTGGCCAATCAAATACCAATGTCAATGCTAGCAATATCACTGACTGCCATGGCTGTGATGTTCAGCTATCTGCTCTTCATGCACTATTCAGAGATTGATCCAGATACGTTTCTTTGTTACTTTCATATTTCTCAATTTATCAATTATTTCTAATCTGTGTGTATGAATTGTTGTGTCCATACTTCTTCTTTTGTTTAATAATGAATAAACACTCCTTTTGTTATTTCAAGAAAATTTGGTCAAATTGGCTGATTCTAAAATATATGTCCATTTGAATCCGGGGCAAAATGAAAGGGTCCTTTTCCAAATTAAGCTTGTTGCAACCAACTGAGAGCATGGATAAATATGAAAAGGGAGTCATTACGTGACTTCTCACCCTGGAGATAAAAAGTTTAGGCAATCCTCTAGAATTGTAATGAATTGAAGCACCTCAACCAGGGTTTGTTTGGAACAACAGGGTAATGACCTTATGAAGCTGATCACATTCAGTTTTTCAGAAAAGAAGCTGATTTGGAGATTCCAGAATAAGGGATGAGTGAAGTAGTTGATGAGAATTTGTATCTACAGAGGAACAGTACTAAAGGAAATACTGAAACTCAAGGTAGATAATACATTGGGAGCTGATTGCTTAAATCAACCATGCTTAGCAAGGCTCTGTGTGGAAAAAAAATCTGAAATTCTGACATTTCTCAAATGCTACAAAAAGGTTTGCAATGATGCAGCTATGATTCCACATTCAAAACAAAATGGGAAGCCAGATAATTTTAGGCCATGGAATGACAGAAGTTTTGGGTGACTACTACAGTCTATAATAATGGACTAAATTATTAAGCACTTCAAGAAATAAACTTATATATAGTTAAGAAAGTGCATTTTAACTCCCCACTGGAAAACCATTCCATCAACCATCCATTCTAACTGGGATTCCCAGCCAATTCCCACAACCTGGCTTCCATTCACATTTCACAAGATTCACTTCTGCCACAGACCTGGTTTATTATTAAGGGGATGGTTGGGCAGGAGTCAAACTTTGTGTGGCAAGAAGCTCTCTGGGGATCCAACAGTTTGGTTCCTGGGGGAATTAAGATTCATGGTTAGGTTCAGCATCAAAAGTTTGGAGAGGACAACTGAAGCTGACAGCAGAAGAGAATAAGGTTTCCCCGTTGGCTTGGACGAACACTCCAGCTATACACAAGTTACAATGGAAATGCACAATATTACTTACATTTCTGGCCTTGGTTACTGTCCTCTGCAGGTGTGACTTGGTTGGGAAACCAATAAACATTGGGTGAGGTGTAATGCAGGCTTTTGATCTACAGCAACAATCTTGCTCTCATTCCGAAAGTGAGAATTATGTCAATGATGTAGAACAAAAAAAGGAAAGAAACCTTGAACAATCAGATTTGAAATGTGGCACCTACTAACATGAAGAAAATTGAGGTGATAGCACATAAGTTGGAAGTAAACTAGTTAACTCACTGAAAAACTCACAAGGTGGCCAAGTTGCCAGATTCTGCTCTGTCCCATGATTGTTTTAGGCAAGAAAAAGATTTGATTTGATTTATTGTTGTCATATGTACCAAGATACAATGAAAGTGTTGTTTTGCATGCTCAACAGGCAGATCGTACGATACAAAGTGCACCAGGTACTAGAACAAAGCACAAAATATAGTTTTGCAGCCACAGAGAAGGTGCGGAGAGAGAGAGAGAGAGATCAACATTAACATTTGAAAGGTCTGTTTAAAAGTCTGATAACAGTAGGAAAGAAGGTGTTCTTGAATCTCTTCATACATGTATTCAAAACTTTTATATCTTGCATTTGACAGAAGAGAGTGGACGAGACTCTAACTGGGGTGGGAGTTTATGTTGGTTGCTATCCCGAGGCAGTGGGAAGTAGAGAGGGATAGTTTGCGTGATAAACTGGGCTGTGTTCATGACTCTCTGTAGTTTCTTGCGGTCTTGGGAAGAGCAGTAACCATACCATGCTGTTATATGTAGACAGGATGCTTTCTACGAGGTACATCTAAAAGAACTGGTAAGAGTGTTTGTAGACATACCGAACTTCCTAAGCATCCTGAGGAAGCAGAGTGTTGCTGTGCTTTCTGGACCATCATGTCAACGTGATCGACCAGGATAGGTTATTAGCGAACATCACTCCCAGGAACTTGGCTCCCTGGACCATCTCCATCTCAGCACCATCCATGCGGAAAGGAGCATGCCTTCCACTCAACTTCCTGAAGTCTATGACCGGCTCCTTCATTTTGCTGATATTGGTGGAGAGATTGTTGTCTTCACACTATACCACAACTTAATTACAACAGTTAAAATAAGTCCTTCATCTGCAGATATGGAATCCACAAGCCAGAGGTTAATGTTGACTCTATGCAAGGCTTTAATTCAATCCAGTTGGAGTATCTTTTGCAGGTTTGGTCTTATTATTTCTTCTTTGGGTTGTTATAGCCAGTGTCCAAACAATGTTAACTCTCTAGAATGATGAAATTATCAACAGAGACTAAGCAGTTCATTTTTTTTTAAGATCTGAGATAATTATAGAGTAACAGAGGTTTTCAAGATAATGATGTGATTAATTGTGAGATTTTCCCCATTGGTCAAAAGATAATAATGAGAGACAAAAGATTTAAATAGTCAGGAAAACAATTAAAGGGCAAGATGTAATGAATTTGTTATATAGAATGTAATGAGAATGAAAAATGTCTGCAATAGATGATTGTTGGAGGATAGGTGATAAGCACAGTTAAAGAAAAATCAGCTACTAACTTGAAACTAAAGCAACACAAAAGAACTGGGGTTTGAGCAGAACTGAATGAGATAAAGTTTGCAGAGTACTTTCTTATTCGTTCAGTCACAGGATGTGGGTGTTGCTGGCTAGGCCAACATGTATTACCCATTTTCATTTGCCCTTGAGAAGGTGGTGGTGGGCTGTAACTTTGAATTCCTGCAGTCTACATGGTGTATCACATCCGTTGTACTGTTAGGGATGAGTTTCACAACAGAGAGATTTCCCTTTCATTCTCATTGACTGCAGTTTTAATGAGGCTCCTTGATGCTACACTTGGTCAAATATTGGTCTTATTTTCCCCTCTTGAATTCAGCTCTTTTGGCCATCTTTGGATCAAGGCTGTAATGATGTCAGGAGCTGAGTGGACTTGGCAGAACGCAAATTGAGCATCAATACACACGCTATTTTTGAGTAAGTGCCAGTTGGTCGCACTGTTGATAACACTTGTCATCACTTAGTTGAAAATTGAGAGTAGCCTGCCATAACGGTAATTGATCGGGTTGGATTTGTCATACCTTTTGCACTCAAGACATACTTGAGCAATTTTTCACAGTCGGGTAGATGCCAATATTATAGCTGTACTCGAACAGTTTGGTGAGCAGTACATCTAAATGTGGAACATGTCTTCAGTACTATTGCTGCAAAGTAGTCAGAGTTTTCCTCAAGATCCAGTGCTTTCAATTCTTTCTTGCTATCATGTGGAGAGAGCTATATTGGCTGAAGACTAGCTTCTGCGATTCTGGGTACCTCAGGAGGAAGCTGAGATGTATAATCCATTTGGCATTTCTGTCTGAAGATGCTTGCAAATATTTCTGCCTTGTCTTTTGCACTGAAATGATGAACTCCTCCATAATTGATGGGAGAATTTGTATCTCCAATGAATTGTTTAATTGTCCAACACTATTCATGACTGAGGAGACCTGGCTGTACAGCTTTGATCTAATCCATTGGTTGGGAAAATCATTTAGCTCTGTTGATAATCTGCTTCTTATGCTGCTTGACATGCAAGTAGTCCCGTGTTATCGCTTCACCAGTTTGACACCTCATTTTTTGGTTGGTCTGGTTCTAGTCTAGGCATGCTTTCTTCACTTTTCATCGAACTATTGTGATTCCATGGCTTAATGCTAATGGTACATTCAGGATTGTCAGGCCACGAAGTTACTGATTGATATTGCTGATGGTCTACAGGATCTCAGGGGCATGAAGGCTTGAGTTGCCAAATCTATTCAAGGTATATCCTATTTAGTACAGTGTAGTGACATACAACATGATGGAGCATCTCCTCAATGTGCAGATAAGACTTCTTCACCACAAATGCCGTGCAGTAGCCACTCCTAACAATGGACAGATGCATCTGTGACAATTAGATGGATGACAATGAGGTGAAGTAGGTTTTTCATTTTGTTCATTCTCTCACCAGCAGCTGCAGGCCTGGACATAACCATCTCCTTTAGGACTCAACCAGGCTGGTCAGCAGTTGTGTCACCAAGCTACTCTTGATGATGGACAGTGAAGTCCCTTATCCAGAATACATTCTGTATCCTTGCCGCCCTTAGTGCTTCCTCAAAGATGTTTTCAACAAGGGAGAAGACTGATTCATCAGCTAAGTTAGGGGCAATAAGGTGGCAATTAGTGGGAGGTTTCTTCGCCCATATTTGACCTGATGCCATTAGACTTCACAAGGTCCAGAGTCAATGGTAAGGACTCCCAAGGCATCTCCCTCTGGATTGTATACCACTGTGATGCCATGTGTAATAGGTCTGACCTGTTGGCCTAACAGGCTATATTCAGAAATGGTGATGGTATGGTGTGATATGCTGCCTGTAAGGTATGATTCTGTGACCGTGACTATGACCATATCAGACTATTATTTAGAGGTAGCAAGAACTGCAGAGATGCAGATGCTGGAGTCAGAGTTAACACAGTGTGGAGATGGAGGGACACAGCAGGTGAGGCAGCATCAGGAGAACAGGAAAGTTGACATTTTGGGTCGGGATAATAATATCACTAATCCCCACCACCTTCCCTTAAATGACCTGTCTCAGATTCTGTGATATCACATACCATGACTGATTCTAGGACCTCAAATGTTGCAACTCCTCCTGTGGGAGCTTAGAATAAGAGACAAATAAGCCACTTAGGTCAGCTTCATAGTACTATGGTTAAGATCAGTCAATTCAGCATAGTGCAGGAATAAAACATTTTACTTTGGTTTAGCTGGCTGAGTTTGTAACTGACTGCACTAATTAAGCCGTTCATGTTGATGTTACTTCTGGAATAAGGGGTGAGGGTAGAGAGAGTCACAGAAAAGGATCACCCGATTACACTCGTGTGTAATGCTCAAAGAAATGCCCAAATGCAAGAAAATATTATAATCGCCACAGACCATTTATCGACCAGTTCATTAGCACATTTTGTGTTTTGTAATAGTGCAAAAAGTAGTAAAGTGATTTTACAAAGCTCTTTTTCTGAAATTACAATGGGAAGTACTTTTCAAAATGTATTCCATTGTCAGTAAATTGTTTTAGGATGTCTTGAGACCATGAAAACAAACTATGTAAAAACAATAAAAGCAAAATACTACATATGCTAGGAATGTGAAACAAACACAGAAAATACTGGAGGAATTCAGCAGGTCTGGCAACATCTGCGGAACTGAAGAAGTCATATTGAACTCAAAGGGATAAGTCTGTATTTCTCTCTACAAATGCTGCTAGATCACAGTTTCTCCGGCATTCTCTAAAGTTGTTTCTTGTGGAAGCAAGTTTTTGTTCTTTTCTAAATAAAATGATACTGCATATTCATACAAAAATGCTACTGGAAGCAAGGTTGTGCTCAAAAGGTTATAATAATAGCACAAACAAACAAAAGCTCATGTCTGCACAGCAACAGTAAACTCCTTAGCAACTATTATAAATCGTGAACAGAAGCACAGTCTGAGTCAGATTGCAGTCTGTTGTCTCTATGCATTCACCAGCATTGATCATTATGTTTCTTGAATGTTTTGTGTTTAAATTCAAACATTTAAAGCTGTTACAATTTTCAACAGCAAATCATTTTCTGCAGCCCTCAATTGCCATTTGCAGATTCACAGCAAATTACAAATTGGTTTTAAAGAATTGATCATATCAGATCTGATTTGTGCACTTTAATAATCTGCATTCTTGAGTGGCAGCTCAACGATGTGTCAGCAGGATCATGGATCAGTGACAGATTTTTTCCACTATAGATCGGCGATAGTGAACAAGATGGTTTTTTAATCAATGTGAAGGTAGAATTCCCCATAAGACTTCCCAACAGCTCCAAATGACCAGTTTCAGAATGCTGAGGAAGAGAACTGGCAGCAGGTTGTGCATTGTGCTTGCTTTGTCTCAAACAAGGAAAGTGCACAGTGGAGAAAGTAGAATGAAGGGTGCTGAGTCATAATCGACGGGGATTGATGGAGACAAGAAAGCAAATCAAAACTGAGGTCAAAAGCAAATTGATGAAATGGGGTAACAGGGAGAACCATATTCTAAAAAAAAACCACAGGCTTAGAGGAATATATTAAATGTAAGAGCAAGGAGCTGGTTGTACAAAAACAGGGGAGGCAGGAGGAATGTCCATCAACCACACCAGCAACCTGTAATCAATGTGGTGAGAAAGAATGCAGGTGCAAACGTTCTCCTGTCAAATAGGATAAAAAATGTTATTTTTTGCAAAGAGAGAGGTCATTTCAAGCTATTTACCACAGCACGAAGCCTGCACAGAACAAGCAAAAAGAGAAACCTTCAAAACCTTGCTTCCCATAAAATTTCTATCCAAAAGTACATTATACATTTTATTGAAGAAAAGCTAACCTTGCTTTTATATGATGTTTTTCATGATGCCAAAACACCTCAAAGCAATTTATGGCCAATGGAGTATTTTTTGAACAGTAGTTAGTTTTTAAAGTTACATGCTACTTACCTCAATTACCTTCTATAGAAATCCATTTTTGCAATATATTCAAAAAGATAAGGTAAACTAAACTGTTAATGATCTGTGGTCATTATAAGATTCCCTTATTCTGGGAGTTTCATAACATTGACAAGCGTGCAATCAGGTAATCCTTCTCTGCTATTCTTTCAGTTAAAGGATCAATACAATTGAGACCAGTAGTGGTAGTGTCCCTACTTCTATTCTAGGAGGCCTGGGTTCAAGTCTCACGTGCACCAGAGATGAGTTATAACATTTCTGAACATGTTGGTTAGAAAATATCAGTTGAATTGTGGTTAGAGAAAGTTATCTTTTAAGTAGCAAGCACAATTCTCCTTTGGAGCAGGAGGCACAGAACTTAAGATGATTGCACAACTAATTGCAACCATTCAGTCTGGGGAGCGAGAAAATCATTGATTCATTTGTGTCTCATATGGAACAAGAGCTGGTCACTCTTAAGCATGAAAACCTTGTTGATTTCCATCTGATTTTCAGACAAACGAAACTAGAAAGCCGAGATGGTCACTCTAACCACTTCAGAGCTGAATTTCCATACCTTTTCATTGGACTCAGAAAGCTAAAGTCAACAAGCCACAACATCATGCATCCTGAAACAAAGCCTAGCAAAGTTGGGAAACAGTTCAATCTTCACAAAGCTAAAGGCAAAAGTGATATTTGGTAACTACTTCTTAATGAAGATTTTGTGATGCTCGCAACTTCACCGCAACTACATGACTTGGAAAGCTTTTGATACTAAATCAGCACCAGGAAACTTCTAGAGGACAACATCAAGTATCCTGGAAGGATGAAGTAGAGTCATATGTCACACATATGACGCCCCATCCTACTCAGACAGGAAGCAAACGTTACAGTTAACAAGAATTATGAATTCTCACAACCAACTGTATAGGTCTTTGGGAATGGATGCAGCTGGTGTCAGACTTGATTCTTAGAAGACAACGGCAATCAAGGGGTTTCCAGCTTCTCACAATTTGAGCTCCAGAAGGGTGAATTTTTGCCCCCCCATAGGTGTCATCACTGAAGCATTACATCAGTTGTTAGGCTAAGACAATGCATAGTTCGGGGATGGAAAGACTACAGAGATCTTTTGAGAAAATTGAGGAGATGCTGATATCACTCCATATTTTAACTCAACGTGATACAGAACTACCCCTTTTATTGCTATAGATGCAACTTCTAAGGATTGCGACCTGCAGCCTTTCAGATGCAGACTGTTGGAAAGCATAGTGCTGTTTACTATGCATCTTTTTCACTGGCAGAGACTGAAAAGAAATGCAATAATAAATAAAGGAAAATTAGCTGCTAGATGAGCCTGTGAAAAGATTTCTGACCATGTTTTTAATCTCCATTTTAAGATAGATGCAGAGCAAAACCCTTAATGATACTTCTAATTTCTAAGCAGTAAGCAAAACTCACTCAATCAGTACAATTCAAAGTAAGGGTTCAGAACAAGAGTGGCTCAATGCAAAAGCGAAGTGTGAACCAGGAAAACTGCAGAATCCTTGCCCCATAATCTTGGGCAAAGTCAAATCAAGATGATGCAATTTTTGTCAAATAGAAATCCTTACATCAGCAACCCATGACTCGGCAACAATTTAGAAACTGAACAAAATGAGTAGGGCACAGAAATACGATAAAGAATGTACTCAGATCAAAAAGGATGCTACAATATCCCAGTCTTATACTGTATTATGAACAGGGAAGACAGCCCAATGCAAATGACAATTCACTCACCAATGATAAGAGATTGCTGTTTTTGAGAATACTGACACTTGACATATTATAACATTTACAACAAAGATATATGGGCAACACAAAATACTGAGTGAGGGTAAGATGATCTGTTTGGTGGCCAGATCTCTTTCAATTAATGGAAGAGATGACATCAACCTATTTTAACATGTCGCTTCGAAGCTCAGCTGTCAAAGGAGTAGGGGCTAATTTTCTCTGCTTCCTGGAAGGGAAAATGACATTAAAAAATCTGAAGAGACATGGAGGATTTCCTAAAACTAGTATGGTCTCTTGTGCAGACGCTGTGACAGTGGAACTAGACTGGATGGTATGCCAATGTGCAATAGCTTATGGTGAAGCAAGGGTACAGAGAGAATAAAGTGAAGAGCCCTGGCTCTTGGTGTTGACCACTGTGCAGAAAGGGGAGTGATAGCAAGAGGGGTTGTGAACTAAATTGTTTGTGTTTTCTAATACAGGTCTTCATATTTCAGAAACACGGCCTGCACCTTCATGGATGATCTGCACGTGGCCTCTGAGGAGGATATTGAAACCTCAGAGTGTATTGTTAGACTTTTGCTCCACCCTTCACCCAGCACAGATACAGTGACCTTGGTTGGTACGGAATTACATTTAGAATCGGGATCACAACCTGGTGAGCAGTGGCACATTACAGACATGTGAGACAGCTGATGGAGACAGTCACAGCTGAGGGGCCTAACATTCAGAGGACAATTGGAAACTTTGATTATTCACACAGTGACAGAATTTCCATGAAGGCTCATTTAGCATCCTAATTTACATTTGGCACTTGATCAACACAGACACTAGAATAAGGAGTTGTTCACCAAATTCCTGAAGTTACAGTGAAAGAAAGAAAGAAATGAGAAACTCAGCATGTCTGGCAGTATCTAGGGAGAAGAAGGAGTCAACGTTTTGGGTCCAGTGAGGAGTTTCTGAAGAAGAGTGACTGGACTTGAAACATTAACTGTGGTTTCTCTTCACAGAGACTGCCATACCTGCTGAGTTTCTCTTGCAATTTCTGTTTTGTTTGTGATTTCCAGCATCTGTAGCTTTATACTTGTTTTTGTCCACAGTTTATTAATTTTCCTCATGCGTTATGTAGTCCTTTCCAAACTTAAACGTATCCTACATTCAGGAGCTTAACTACACATCTTGAGTTGTAAATTCCTTACAGAATCTAAGATTTAACTGACATCTTAAAATTATGCAATGCAGTATTAGGAATATGTCATAGTCATGCAAAAGATCTGGTCATGATTAACAAATCACTTCAGAGCAGAAACATGAATAACTGTTCTGATATGCTAAAAGGACGTAATAGAACATTATGAGATCAGTCTTTTTTTTTGTAGCGTTTTGTTCCCATTTATGTTGACTATTAGTAATTGCTTCTAAACAGAAGTATCGCCAATGATTTCAAATTAATTGCTACCAGTAGAAAAATAACTTGCAGTTCCACGCCAGTAAGAGCATTAAAATAAATAATTTTAATTGACTTACAGTTGGCTATAAAAAGTAAATGATTCTTCTTAGAAAATGCTTATGAAGTTATCTACATCATAAGTGAGATGAGAGAACTCATATATCTATTATTAGTCTTATATAATCTAGTCTTATTGATTTGAAGTCCAGCCTTCATTTGATTTGAATTGACTGTCCAATTTTTTATCTTAATCGTTTTATGTCTGTGCATGTTATTCAATTATTTATATGGCTAACATTCAATCTCATTCTTCATATTTGTTTGTCAAGCAAGTTTCTCTTTGTCTGTGGTCTCCTGGCCTTTTTTGCAGTTCATCAGTTTTAATTGGCACATTTATTGATCACACCCACAATTTTAGAATATTTTGCCATATCTTTCATGAATGCCATCAATGCAAGTCTCATTACTATCGAGTTCTTGTTTGCTGAGTTGTGAACACTGGAAGAAATCTGTAACAGTTCTGGCAAACTATATTTCTGACTGACAAAGGCATCGTTTCCTGTTCTGTCAGCAATTTGTGAATACAAAACAGATGCAAAGAAGAAGGTATTTGATGCTAAATTATCAAAAAATATGTGGTTACAATCCAAAGGGATCTGCTTACGGATTATCATATTCATATCTAATTTTCTTCAAAGAATGTCACTGACCTCAGCAGGCAGAAAAACTTACCATCAAATAGACCTATTGCATTTTGCTGAACACAACAGAGGGTTGGGTGATCACTATTTAGAAAGCTACTGCTTCCACCAACCAACATTTTTCTCTTTTCACCACACTTTACAGGAAAGAAATACAATGTCCCATTTGATAATCTTGAGTGGAGACAATCAGCAGCTGGAGAGAAGAAGATTATGCCAGATTATTCAAGATCAACTGAAGTCAACTACCACCTGAGTCTACAAGTCGATTCACCATGATCAGTATGCTACTTGTTTCCTGATGCTGATTCCAAACGACTGACCAATGGATGCACTGGCTACTATTTTAGGTCCAGAAAGATTACACTCAGAATTCTGTTTATTGCTACAATAATATTCGATTTGCAGCCAGCAACCTGCTTCGCTAAAAGTGAATTTGCTTATGTTCAGTTGTGTTCACTGCCTGCTACCTAGTAAACTAAAACTGAGCTCCAGAAATCTTCAATGTCTGTAATAATAAGTATTATTATTGTTACATCATTAATACGCTCCAGCAAGATTTTAAATTTACTGTTTCAATGTGAGTAACTGTCCGTTGTTTAAGGAATTGAGAGAAATACAAAACTTGATTGGTCCTTTGGTGTGCTGTAGGATAACAATGCATTGCTACACAGTACAGGGAGCTGAATTTGTGAGGTCAGATCATTTTAGTTATGATAAATTTGACCACTTTACAGATTGCCTTGTGTATCAGGAGTATGAGGTATAATGTGTGGTATGCAAAAAGTCAGCCAACTCTTCAAAGTTTGCTGCTTACAATGAAATCAAAGTCACATGTCATAAATTTGAAGTTGTTCTCTAAGTGGTTATACGAAAGGTCCAGAAGGAGGAATGGAAGGATTATTCTGGTAGGAACTTCAGAACGATTGCACTGTTGAGAATCCAGAGAAATATGTCAATGCTGATTCTCATATCCAACTGTCCAGGGTTGGCATGTATATATCTACTGTATATGAAAATTTACTTTGATGCTGCTTCGCTGGGGCAGCAAAAAATTATCATGGACAACATTTGAGGTCATAGAAACATGAACATCCATGTTAATGCAGGACAACCTGCAGGACTAATACAAAAACACGCTCATATATTTTTCATAAAGGTTGCAAGTTAGAAATGTCAAATATGTTCTCACACAATTTATGCATATTCAATAAAGAAAGCAGAATGGTGTGCAGATTGGGCATGTAAATGATACAAAAATCAACTTTAATCCAAGCAATCAATGAGTAAACTGACAAGATTTAGTTCAGAGTTGCTTTTTTTAATGATAAAAATGTTTTTCTGATTTTGCCGTCAACTGAAAGTTAAACAATTTTCTTTGGGTTTCCCAAATGGCGAGTTAGGTTAATGCCATTGTCTCAGTGCTTCCAGATGATAAAAGCTGTTTATTTTACATCTGATTACATGTTAATCTGAATGTGAACATTGCTAGTTTCACCGGCTGTTTCAGGACCACAAAGGAAAACTCCTTCAAAGTGTTTTCGACATGCTGCCAAATTGGTTGCTGCAGCATGTTAGCACTCCAGCAGCTGCTGTGTCTTCTCCAGTGCATATGTTTTAAGTTAATTTCGGTATTGTTATTTTAGGTTTATTCAGATATAAACACCAATTTGTAGCACAGCGATGTAATCAGCAAAGACAAGAATTTACATCACTTATCACATTATCATGTGCATAAATCTGGTCTAATGACTCACCATGTTAACAAGACAATGTCATTTTGCAGTCATGAATTTGAACTATGAGTTAAATGAAACTTGCCAATAATTACTTTTAACATCAAAAGTGTCAGTGAACGTATCTCAATGGCAATGGATGGGGAACAAATGCTGGCCATTCCAGTGATTTCAGAGTTTCATGCAAGAAATTTTTGAAACATTCACTGTGACTGAGAGTATAACACCCCACCATTCAAAAATTGGCATCATCTTGAGAAAACTCTTGTAGTAGCTGCTGTGCAATGACACATTTGAGAAACTCATTTCCAGAAACTCAGAAAATGTTCAATTTAACATTAAGTACTCTAAAAGGGAAGGGCATCTGTGCACTGGAAGACTCTTATCAGACTGACCACATACCTTAAGCATACATCCAATAAAAATACTCTCTTTAACCCATAAAAAATTATATAACTTGTTTTTGTGCATTTTGCCTACAGACTTTAATTGTAGCATTTAGCTGCTAACAATAAGTCATTCTTGATAAAATGCTAATAAACACACTGCAAATCATTCATAATTGCTTCTTCAGGTAATTGCTTTGTTTTTCTTAAAAGGTGTATATTTCCCTTAACTGAGAATACTGTAGCCACTGTATGCATCATCCAAAGTTGAAGTATTGTAACGGGAGGATGCATCCATGTAATTAAATTGCATTCAGATCAGACTGTTTCCCTCAGAGTTGCATGCAAGTGTAATAATCAACAAGTGCATACTGTGAAGAAAAAAAGCCATAAATATACACATTTCAAATCTCAATTTGAATATGTTGATTAGTCTTACGGTACTTGACTGTACAAAATGAAGTCATCAGCCTGTCTTCAATTCTACTCCTCCAGGATGAGAGTTATAGCATCACAACTTACCTAGAAAATAAAGAAAACAAATTGAGGACTCTAAAGCAACTTAAACTGACAAGTTCATGTGAATTATTTGGTGGGGTGTAAATAGCAGCATGGATTCAGTGTGTATACCAGTGGTAATAATTTGAAACTATATCATTCACTGCACTCCACTGTTGGGAATTGAAGTGGACCATCCCATTAAAACTCTCTTCATTAATCTTGGAATCAAAATGTGTTAATTTCGTCAGAACAGGTTTTGTTGTAAGAAAAATTATTATGTGCCAAATGTAATGTGAAAAGCACCATGTGAATTTGGCATTGTATAAATTTAGTTTTAGTCATTAAATCTTTTACTACATTTATGTGATGAATTTTAATTCTATCTTTGCAAATGCGTGGCTGTCTTTGTAGTTGGTCAAACCTAAATTTTTGGAGAAGAACATAGCACATGGGTTTAAAAATGCAGTTTTCAATGAGATTTCATGCCATTATGGAATCATAGGCAACATTTGGTTGTTCTACCACATGAACTGTAGCCCATGTGCAGGTGATTACACTTCCATGCATGTTTTAAGGCACACAATTAATATAGCACAGCACTCACTCTACAAAGTAAACACTGCAGAAAACGGGACTACTGCAGGGATGGGCTATCAAATGAACTAACAGACTTATAGAACATGGCAAAAAGGCAACTGAGCAGTTTTTAAACTGGAGAATTCTGAGCAACAAGAATTCAAACTCATCAGCAGTGGGTGAAAAGTGGCAGCATGCCATGTGGAAGCCTGTTGTAAGGTATCAACAGAAGGAAACTACAGTGTAGACAAACGAAGGGATTCTTGCAAAAAGGACAGCTGCATAGATGGGAAAGATTCTTTCTGTACTCAGGAAGTTTTTTTAAAAAAATAGGTGCTCCTTGAATGTGGCCACACTATACACAATGATACAATAACTCTGTAAGAAAAAATTCTACTTAAACTGCTATACCTTGAAAACAGATACACATACATCACTTGGGTACATTCCCTTTTAAATGCTGACAGCAATTCAATTTAGGAACACATTTAGCACAAACAAACATAGCCTTTCAAAGGCATTTTCATGGTGCTAACTCTTTTGGTTATTCAATTTTAAGGAACTTATTTTGAAGTGAACCTGATGATGGAGAAGACAAATACTCTTCAAAATAAATATGCAGTCCATTAGTTTATTTTCGCAACATTATATATTAAATATTTCTGACATTTAAAAACTCAAAATCCTTAAAATGTATAACAAATCAGGTAGCATTTGAAAGCAAAATATATCACAAAATTACAGAATTGTTACAGTGCAGAAGGAGGCAATTTGGCACATTGAGTTTATATTGGTGCTCTGATTTTGCATTTCACCAAAGGTCACCTGTCTTCTTCCTATCACTTTTGAGTGTTGTCCCTTTTCAAATAAAAGTCTAATCTTTTTTTTTTGATTGCATTGATTGAACCTGCCTCCGCCACAAATTCAGTGGCTTTCAGACATTGCTGAGCATTTCTAATACTTTTCGGTGAGTGAGGTGGAAAAGAAACTGTGTAATATATTTTCTCCTATCATTGCTGTTTCAGCTCATTGAATCAAGCATCTGAAGACCAGTTAAAGATACAAAGAATGACTCCATGCCTAATCAGGACTATAAACTGGGATATCATCCAGTAGAGAGGTAATGCTGTGAACAAAAAATTGGTCACAGCTACAAATTTAATGACGTCCTGCCCTCTGAATCTTTTTATAGCATGCTCCAAAAATGTTTTTAAAAATGTGATCATGAAGCATACAGCTACAGCTACATTCAACTGCAGAATCTGCAGCTACTTTCAACCAAGTGGCAAGACTCCTGTGCCTTGTCATCATAGCTGGGTAAAAGACTCCCAAACCTTTTCATGTCCAGCACCCAAAAAATGCAGCAAACAGTGAAAAGTTGCAGGTGATTGGATCATTAAAAATCTCGACTGTTTGTTAATTATTAGTTTCAAAATGGCGGGCAGACGTAATGATTTTCTTGACCCGACAGGCTCATGCTTTTTTTTTGTTTGCTTGGTGAGATCTGTCCAATTTGCATCTTCAAAATTTAACCCTACATATTGGGAAGCCCCAAACATAAATTTTGCACCAGAATATAATAAAAAATTGCAAGAATTATTCATTGCTGTCGGTGAAACCTTACAATAATGTTCGATAATTTAGCTCATCCCAATTACATATTCTATGTTAATCATAAATAATCAAAAATCTTTTCTGCAAGCTTAAGTTTGAAAAATATAGAAAGCATTGAGGGACAAATATAGACTGTGGTTGGATCTACCCACAATCAAATCTGCAATAAAGATGAAAAATGGCTACCAGCTCATTCAGAATGGGTGAAGTCAGTTTGTTCTCTTTTGATCAATACTAGTGGGGTTGACTGATGCGAGGCCATTCAAGGATCAGTTGCATAATTGTGCACTCATAAATTGAAAATGACATGAATTTGTCAATATCATGCATTGATCGACCAACAATGTATATTAAAAACCTGGCCACTTACAATCTTGACCATATTGTTGATCAATACAAATTAATCCTCTGAATGTCTGTGAAACAAAAGTGATCATAGATGCGTTTAAAACAGCAGCTGCCGTCAACAATTCCCAATCAAGGACACACAGATTGCAGAAAGTTGCAGAGCTGCTTTCTTCTCATATTGACCTGTAAGTTTCTCAAAGCATGGGTTCATATCGGAAATGCTGCAATTATTATTTGATTTGGGGCAAGGGTGAGCAAAGTTGTAGTAATCCTACTGCACTTGTACTATCTTAGTACATTTACATGACATGGTTTGTTCTGCATTTGTTTGAATAAGACTGAATATGTTAGAGGTCAAGTAGAGGCAACCCAGGGTTCTCCTTGTTGAAGGCCCTTGGTAATGTCTCACTTACATCTGTTGTGACTGTTTATGAGTTACATCACGGACAGTGTTTTATCTTTCATTTTCTCACATTTCATTGCATCCGTTCTGAATGGATCCAACAATAGCAGATGTCATCATTGCTGTCACAGTCACAGTCCTTTTGTGAGCTAAAGGGTTTGTCAATGTATGGGGTGGGATCAAATGTCAGGCACCCTACCATCCATTTTTAGCCCTTTCAGCCCTTTTGCAGACTGTTTTCTCCTGCAATGAGACATTGGGAGGGACTGAACAAGACAAAAGTGGCTAAAAGAGTTATTACTGGCAGTGCAGGAACAGGACGGGTGGTGAATTGAGTGACTTCAAAGCACAGAGGGTATGATTGGTTGATAGTCTGGGGTGTTGGAGTGGGTGAAAATCACTGAGGAAATAAGTTGCATGCAATAGTGGTAAACCATGAGCCTCCATGGGAATTGATTGCAGTGGTAGAGTTAGATTGGGAGTGAGATAGCCTTGAGAAGATAATGGGATTTAGCCTAGTGACATGCAGAAGGTAAGTAACCTTCTTGCATCATGTCTCTATGTTCTCTAACAATGGACACCCCACTATCTTGGCTGGCAACATTTGGTGTTGTGGTTTCCTTTGTCAGTCCTGGGGAAGTGGATGGCCCTCCAGTCTACCACCCCCATCCGTCAGGATCTCTGGGTCCTTGATGAGGAAGTGGGGTGCAAACTTCCCTCTCACAGCCATGTACTTTGGAATTATACATCAACACACTAAGAACAGTTCCTGACTTGCAGTGTTTGAAATGATGTACACCTGAGGTTGAAATACGGTACCTGCATTGTGAATGTGGGAAGGTTCCACCACTGGTGACCACTCTGTCTCAGCTGACTGCAAGATTGAATGAGGTCAGTGTCATGGAGACTGGATGCATAATTAATAAAGTAAGCCTAAGAGAATTGCATTAGAAAATCACCAGGACTGAGAGAAGGAAATCTTCCGTGAAACTGCAAGAAATTAACATTTAATCAAAATATGGGAATTGACATTCAGCCCACAGTGTCTGGAGTATTATTAGGCTAAGTAAAAAGCCAAAGAACTGTGGATGCTGTAAATCAGAAACAGAAACAGAAGTTGCTGGAAAAGCTCAGCAGGTCTGGCAGCATCTGTGAAGAGAAATCAGAGTTAATGTTTCAGGTCAAAATGGACCCAAAACATTAACTCTGATTTCCCCTCATAGATGCTGCCAGAACTGCTGAGCTTTTTCAGCAACTTCTGCTTTTGTGTGTGTACTATTAGGCTATTTGGCTATAGAAAGCAATATGCTTTTATGAGCATGGCATGCTTCGAGTGATCTGACTAAAGGCAGAGTCTGCGACCTTTATAGTCTCAGATTGCATGCTATGATAAAGGGATATCATGAGTGTTTTTTTTTGAAGATATACTGACATACCAACTGTGACACTCAGCAAACAACACTGAACATTAAGCTACCTTGGATATCTTGCACAAGTTGCCCTTCTTCATTTTGAAGTCAAAAAGTGACTGTTGCAACACATTGACCAAGGTAGTCTGGAGGCAGCAGTGCGATCATTATTTATACCCAAAAGATATTGCAAAATTGTTTTATCTATCATCCTGTGGAATAATTTTGTTTTACTTTCAAGATGCAGCTTTTCAAGGAGAAATTTCTGTTGCAAACATATGCAGGGTTCTGTTAATTTGTCATATTTGCTGAGTTCAGAAAAGGTTCTTAACTACGCAGCTATCCTCTTCACAAGATGAATTCTATTTATCTGCTCTATAACCACTTTGTGTTAATGCCTCAATGCAGCCGAATCCAATACTCTCAGAAACTAATCTCCACACATGAAGTTTTCCAGCAGGATCACTGAAGATGATATGAAATTGTATGGCCATTTTAGTTATTCCACTCTGGTTGTGATTGGGCAACTCAGTCAAGATCTGCAATCAGCTATCTGTGCTGCTACATTTCCACTTACATTACGCACTTGTATTCTTGCGATGTGCCTCTCAGGGGACATTATACAGAACAGCTTCTAAAACTAGTAGGGAACACAATTATTAAAGCAACATTTCTGAACTTTCTTAATTATACACTACATTTTCTAATAACGTAAAACAGAACATTGCACCTCAGATAATATAAGTTTAGAAAACTTGGAAATATTTTAGATATTGTATTTGTATGAATTATACAAAACATGTTTAAAAACATGTTAACAGCTGTAACACATTCCTTTGCTGATGAGAAAGGAAGATGCTGGGGTAACACCTTTTTGCTCACCCTTTAGGCATCTGCAACAAAATGCGTGTTTGGAAATAATGTTTTGCCTCTTTGGTGATTTCATTCCCCCCATTAATAAACACAAAGTCTTTGAGTAGCATTAAAGCAAACAAAAATGTTTCTTTTCACACAACACTCCAAAATGTAGACATGATGAAACAGGCTCACTTCCTTGTCTTTATAAACTCACAGATAAATAAAAGTGGATTCTCGAGAATTTTTTTTTTAGCATTTAGAATTTTAGCAGAAATAGAAAAGTAAATCACTTGTTCAAATTTCAATCCTTTCCAAGCATGCAGTGAAAAGGTCCTCTTTT
Organism: Ginglymostoma cirratum; assembly: GCA_024137785.1. NCBI lineage: Eukaryota > Metazoa > Chordata > Chondrichthyes > Orectolobiformes > Ginglymostomatidae > Ginglymostoma > Ginglymostoma cirratum. Next base: position 1,099,470 of record JAHRHZ010000031.1, read on the forward strand.
GTGGGATTTTGGAGGAGAATGGAAGTGAGAAGTCTGTCGATTTACAGACAAGATTATTGAACAGGTTTTGTTGAGGCAAAACATTACTGGGTCAAAAGGAATGACCCCTAATCACACAGCCTGAGTTCACTAGTTGTTGTGCAGGGTCCTTTTCCTTTAGTTGGAGGTTTGGCCCTCCAGCCGCTGCAATCCACTTCCACATCCCGTTCTTGGGGGATCAGATTCACTATTTGTGGTCAATTTCACTCACATGACTAATATTATTATTGTACACCCAGAATGATTTAGAGGTCAAGCCATTGTAACACAATGGGGAAATGGATGCATTGCCTACACCCACTTATTACAAACTGGTTTCTGGAGAGTTTTCTTTCTAATGTTTCACGGAGACATTAAATCTTAACTTCAATTTTGGATACATGCAGATAGTACAAGGTGTGAAGTGCACAATTGGTTTTCCCTTGCTTTGTCCATTCTAAGTAGAGGTTAACCATCCCATGTTCAATCATTAAGAGCTTTCTGGAGACTTCAAATCATTTTGAGTTTGTGCAGAATTTATAAAAGTCAACTGATCCTCTGTATCTACAATAGCAACATTTCTGTATCCATTTAAAAAAATGGTTCCAGGAGATTCCAAGCCAATCATAATTTTGTTTTTTTAAAGTTATGCATAGAACATACCTCTATTGGGTATGACATGGCAACCTGTTATCCTATGTAAAAGATCCTCAAAAATGAAACCACCAGGAGTGCAAAAAACAACTGTCCTGTGTAAAATGTGGCAATCATGATTAATCATGAAGATTCTCTAACAGATGACATATTGCAGTACATCAAATTTGGCACTATTACACTTGTGACTACATGCTTGAAAGAAATTTGATTTCTTTTTGTCACAAGTGACAACTTTCCTGTGCCTGTCCTTCAGTCTCCCCAGCCCCATCACTCCCTCTGCCTCCAATTGTTGACATCATCTGCCAACTGTACACTCCCAAACCCATCTATGTCATGGACCATTCTATTGATGAGATAGTGCATTGGAACTTTTGGACGTATTTTCTTTCAGTTTCATTTTGTTAAAATGTTATTACAAATTCAAAGCAGGTTTCCCTTTTTTTACTAACAATGCATTGGAGAAAAATGCCTCCCAGTAACATCTAACATGTTAAATACCATCAACTGAATTACTATCTAACGTACTCCAGTTGAGCCAAGGGGAAATGAGAACTAGATGTAACATATCTCTTGGACCACTCTAACACAACTGTGATGACTGGTGAGGAGCAAAATAAGTGTTGCACCTGAATGAAAATATTTAATTGGAAATTGTAAAACAATTTTGGATTTCAAAAAATATTCAAGCTCATTTCATAATGTTTGAAATAACCTTAAAATGTAACTCATTCTAGTAAGTGCTGTTCCTCTGTTGAATATATTTAAAAGTCTTCCAGTGGAAACCATGAAATCTGAAACTTGAATGGTCATAGTTTAATGTCTGATTATATTAAAGGATCACTCCACACAGTTGTAGATTCTTGCCACCCTTGCTATGATTGGTTCCAATAACTAACAATTGCTATGTTGTTTGACCATTGTGATATCCAAATGAAGGTGGTCAAATTAAGCCAAGACATTTGAATGCAGAAAGTATGTTGTTTACCACATGCTGATTGCAGTGTTTACTTGCTGCTGATGCTACTGCAGTCTCAAGGGATGCTGAAGAATAGTATCTCTCAAGGTAATTTCTTGGAAGCAGCAATACTTCTGTTGAAGTAAGAGTCACTGCTAGGGGCAGTGTTATAATACAAAGAGATTCAAGCTGTACACATACTACAATACCACATGCTTCCAGTCACCTCGGAAGAAATATTCAAAGGAAGTTGCATTATTATCAGTTTTACACATTACATACATGCATGGCTACTAGCATAATAGCTCAGGTCCAGAAACAGCAGCAACTGGCAGCATAATGGTTTCTCTCTTCAAAATGATTGAAAATTATCCTAATCGAGTCTCAATTATGAAGTCCAGGAACTATTTTAACAGTATGTAGAGATCAAAAGGAATCTTTAAAAAAATTCACTGAATGAACATATTAAAAACAATCAAAATTCCGATGAATAAATCCAATATTTTAAAAGCCTTGTACACAAAAGCACTGTTGATTCTGTAACAAGGAGGAATGAATTTACAATAATACATTGTCTCCCATCTCCTCAGCATGTCCCAAAGCACTTTACAGCCAAGAAACTGGGTAAACCCTCCAAATTACAGAAGGAGATATTCTACTTCTTCACAGGCTTTGATAACAACCAAAAGGCTTGTTTGATGTAATTTAACTGGGATCTCAAAAGTAAAGTCAGCAAAGCTCCTGAAGAGAACAATAAATAGCATCAGCAAAGGCTGCTAGTAGATAGACTGCTTAGTCTCTTACAGGGCCAAGATGTATTTTGCCAGTTAATGGGCTTTGTGAAATTTACCCATCAATCAGGGAACGACTGGGGACCAGAGATTAAATTGCAATGACTTTCAACTAACTCTGAATGTGCAAGCAAAACTCACGTTGGTTCCTTCTGAAGTCGGGTCCTCAAAAAAATACAAGGTGAATTCCATAGCACCAGCTGCTTAAGGCATTTTCCAACTGCTCAAACCAGCTGTCATTTTGAGAGTGCAAGCAAATTAGACTAAATAATCATGAAAAGAAACACTGTGATAAACAAACAGGAAGAAGATACTGTGAATAGTAATTATAATATTAATTGATATATTACTTGATATGATGCAAATCTAATTACTCTCATCACAATGATGACAAATGATCAGTTAAGGACTCTACAGAACAAAAAATTCTCAGCAGAATAATATTCTATTGGGAAATACAAAGATGCTGGAGGACAATGGAAAAAGCTGGAAACACTGAACAAATGAAACTGCTTTTGTAAGGGAAAGAAAAGAGTGAAGGTCACCATGGTCCCAGAGGAACACAAGCTGCTTTCTCATAAAGAGAGATGACTCATGGTGAGTTTAACCTGACAGTCACCATACCTCAAGTGAAGGGTGAGGTGTGAGGTTGAAAAGGTGGGCCCTTGACAGTGATCTCAACTGATACAGGAATTGAACCAAAACTGTTGGCATCACTATCCTTTGCAAAGAAGGGAAGAAACTTGGCCTTCGTCAGAGCTATGTTTGAAGGGCCATTTTCTCCCCCCTTTAGTTATGAGGCTGAATTGCTAAGTGCTTTTCAGCATTTCCTGTTCTTGTTTCATAATGCCTACTCTATTTCTGCTTCAACAAAAACTGAAAGTATTGGAGAAACTCAGCAGGTCTGGCAGCATCTGTGAAGAGAAGAACAGAGTAACATTTTGAGTCCAACAACAGTTATTTTGTTTTAGATGCTGAAATATTTGAGAAACACAACCAAATTATGCTATTTCACAACATAAATAGAAGTGTTATTTAACAAACAATCTGTGAGATTTAAGGAGCTAATATCTCACTGTGGGGCTTAAATTGCTGAAGGCATGGTTGCCAATGTTGGAGGCACATGAAATAGAGGTAGAATAGAATGGAGGTTTCCCAACAGGCATGGAGTTACATAGACAGGGAAGGGAAAGACCCTAAAATGAGTTTTCAACTTTGCAGCAGCTGATATAGTTTAACAATGAGTAGAATTTGTTGTCTGATAAGATACAGGCAGCAGAGATTTTGATGAGCTCAATGTTATAGAAGCTGAAGGCTGGAAAGGTGGCCAACGTCAGAATAATCAACACTTGAGGTGAGAAAAGCACAGATAATCATTTCTGCTGCATATTACCTTGACTTTGAAGCAGAGGTGGTGGAAATGGAAGTAAAACACTCTTTGTGATGGAGCACAAAGTTTATATTTCCTGTTTCATATTTCATGGTTTGCAGTTCGTATGAGTCAGTGAGGATATTTTTACTTGTTTGGTTGAAAGCCTAAATGCTGCTTTCCTTGCTTACACATCCCAAGAAAAGCACATCACAGTGAATCACACTGCTGAAAAGCCCACATAAGGTCTTGGGGTATCCAGACAATGTTTAAAGCCATTATTTTACTGCTAAGGGCAAAATCTGGGACACTAAGCTTCTGAAAATATTATGTAAATGTAGGATGTTCTGACATTACCATTTCTTGGAGAGAAAAACAGATATAGATATGATGTTAAAGACAAAAAAATTGATGGTGCTTTTCCAGTGAAAACAGAAAGGATATGCCAAAACTTTGCATTTTTGTCTTAACATGCTTCGCGTCTTAATACAAGATAAATCACAACTACACTTGTATTATCGACAAACCAAGGGTGCAATAATTTTCTCAAGTGTTACCTCAACTGTGTCATCCCATATACAGTTCACAGAGATACAATACATTTCCTAACATGCACCATTTCGTATCATGTTTTTTTTTTGAAAAAAAAAATCTCTAAATCCAAACTGGTACTTTTCTCTTTACACTGTTTCAAGTGAGCCAGCATTTTATTTAATTCAAACCTATTTCATAATTGTACATTTCTTCCACTTTATCCTGTAAAACTTCCATTCTTTTTCCACCTCTCTTTTCAATTGTGCCAGAGCTACTATTATTTACCCAATGTTCTGCTTCTGCCCTCTGTTAAGTACAAGAACCAGCTTCTGTCTCATCATTGTACTCTATTTCTCCCTTCCCTTTCATTATCACCAATTGTAACTGATTATTTTCTATCCTCTGAAATTGTATCGCAAGCTATTCAGCTGTATCAAACCACTATGGAAAAGCTAAAGTATGAAAACTAACTGGACCACACAGTACTGACCTAGAAAGTCAATCTCACGTCTTTCTTACCAGCATTTGGGAATTTATGCCAAAATTATGATACTTGTCTCATAGATCGGTCAATTAACTGCCTGATATAATCCTACGCAACAAATTAAATTTTACAGTCAATGACCAACAGTTCTCTATCTCCAACCCTGGGTATGTTCTGTTCTGTCCAAAGGATTGACTTAAAAGAGGTGGCAGCACAGTGAGCTTTGTTGGGTGAGTGTACTCAAAATTGAATTTTGATGCCATGAACTCTTGAGGCACCAGGTCAAAAATTTGTAAGGACACTTCCTAGCTGCCCACCATCTGCTGCTCCCACCACACCCTCAGTTCATGATTCATGAGGAATGCTGCCTGGAAGTATTATTGAGGATAACAATGGAACAATGGTACTCTTTGAGTTCAATATCCATCTCCAACAGTAGCTTGGTAGACATGATTATACTGAATTGTGGAGAAGGCTTGAAGGGCCGAATGGACTATTCCTATTCTTATTTTCTTTGTTACTACTGACTGAATTGACCAAGGGCACAGCAACCAGACCAGGCCTGTGGCAGATGCCGAGAGAACCGACAAGATGGAAAGTCTGATATAGCCTTGTCCTCATTCATCTGTGTCTCAGAGATACATTTTTTCTATGACTGTATTGGAAGGAACTAACAGTCCTTGAGGACACTCAACATCCTTTGTTATTCTGCTCAATGCGATTGATTCAGAATAGATCAAGTAGTTGAAAACTGGATGTCCATGGAGGCTTTGCCAATCATCAGAAACAAACTTTTATCAAACAGCAATCAGTAATTAGGTAACCTGGCACATCTCCTTCTCTAATGGCCATCAAGCCAGTGAATCAAATCTCGTTCAAATACGAATGTAGGTGAACATGACAGGAACAGAACCAGATACACCCAAAAATGAGGTGACAACCCGATAAAGCCACAACAAAGTTCGCCATGTCAATTAAACAGTGGAAGACTACTACTTAGACAAAGCAAAAGTGATTACATAACCAATAAGTTGGATTAGGTGTCTGTCACCCCACCACATTCAGTCATGGACTCCCTAGTCTGGATAGGTACAGCTCCAATAATACTTGAGAAGCTCCACAATATTGAGAACAAAACAGGCAGCTTGATCGCCAGCACATGGAATATTCACTCCAGTGTATGGTGACAGCAGTGTGTACCATCTACAAGATGTCACGAAGCAACTTACCAAGTTCACTTCAACTGAAACCTCCAAATCTGTGATCTCTCCCATCTCAAGTGTTAATGATAACAAACACGTGGAAGTGCAACCACACCAGAAAACTTGCTTGGAACGACATTGCATTTCTTTTACTATCATTGGTCAGCCTCCTTGAAGTCTCACAGTAGCTGCACTGCATGTGAACCTGCACTGAAACAATTTCAGGATAGTGGCTCACTACCACCTTGTCAAGAGCAAGTGGAGATGAGCAACAACTGCTGGCCTTACAGACAACATTCACATCCCATGAACAAATGTTAAAAAAAACTCTCTAACCTTTCATTGCTACGTATTTTCTCCTGTTCTTTTACAGCATTTGTTTAACTTCCATAAATTTCATGCTGCCAATTCATTCATTTTCTTTTTTCAAGTATAACTTCCAACTAAAAGCACCAGCAAACCTGCCTCTATTCCAATGGTACCTGTGCCATTAATGGAAGTGTTTCTGCTTGTTATATTAGATTATCCTGTTCTCCCATGATTTCTCATCAACATTACAATGTTCAGAATCTTTCTCATTCACGTTGGGAGCAGCATGAAGGAAAGAGAGGCCAAGCATTCTTTAGTGGTCTTATAGAAAGAGAACTGTGGGGAAGTTACCAAGGTGCATGTTCAGTTTTGACAGCAAGTATTAACATGCTAACTGGGCCCTGGAAATGCAGACAGTTGAGACCAAATGAATTGTCCTTGAAAGTGACACAACACCTTCTGTGATACAGTTTTTAAAAATCTGCATTGAAGACCGCTGTTACGAAAGGAAGAACAAGTAATTTTCAGAGACTGTACTGCATTTGATCCAATTTCATAACCTTTTATGTATGTTCATTGGCAGTCAGGTTTTTATGGACACGTACATCTGTCTTTCAATGCTAGCAGATACGTTTTTTGTCAGAAAGGACAAAGAATGACATTATAATACATGCTGCAGCTTTGAACTGCATACATAATGCAGAATCTTTAGCTGCCAAGTGCCAGTCGAAACTTCATTTTTTTTTCCCTTTTACTTCTATGCCAGCCAGTCTCATAAAAAAATCTGGCATGTGATTAATATGAAGAATTAAAATTATTCCATACAGAAGATTAATTATGTTTGATTATTCAATGTCATTTGATGGGAACTGTCAGAAGGTTTGGACCTGTGATGGGATGCACATTTTTTCCAGAGAATTACTTTGCCAATTAATTGTGAATGCTGGTAGTTGTGGTTAATCCAACTATGGATTGGTGCACTGTGACTTTTCAATTGCCTGCTGGCAGTAGTGGCAGAAGCTGTTTTGTAAATTTATGCATGTTACATTATTGTGGGGAGTCTATATTTCATGCAAATTGATTTTTTAAAAAACCAATGTCATATAAGAGGATTTTGTTCTTTGTAAATAATCTTGTTTTCTCTCCTGATGGTTTTAATACTAACTTGGTTGGGGCTCTGTAATAGCGGAAACCTCTAAGACCAACACGGCATCTTTGTCTATGATTGGAGAGTAGAGCAAATGTTGCATCAGTGGCAACAACAACTTCTTTTTATAAAGTAACTGAGTTCAAAATAATTTCAAGGGGCTTGACAGAGAGGAGTTTTCTTTTATTCATTCGTGAGATGGGAACATTACTGACTAGACCAGCATTTATTGTCCATCCCTAGATAGCTTTGACAAAATGGTGACACCTTCTTAAATCACTGCACTGTATTTGGTTTAGGTAGACCCACAATGCCATCAAGAAGGGAGTGCCAGTCTTTGACTCAACAAAGCTGAAGGAATGGCGATATACTTCTGAATTAGGATGATAAATGGTTTGGAGAGGAACTTTCAGATGATGGTGCTCTCATGTATCCACTACCCTTACCTGTCTAGGTTTACTCATTGGAGGTTTGGCATGTGCATGCCTTTGTGCATTTTGTAGGTGGTAATCAACACAGCTAATGAGCGTCATTGGTGGAGGGAGAGAATATTTGTGGATGTGGTGCCAATCAAGGGTGCTGATTTGTCATATATGGTGTTCAGTTGCTTGATGTGCTTGGAGCTGCACTCATCCAGGCAATGGGAAGTATTCAATCGGACTCCTGAAGTTCCATGTAGATGGTGGACAGACTTTGGTGAGTCAGGGGTTCAGTTACTTACAACAATATTCCTAGCCTCTTACCTGCTGTTGTAACACACTGTATTTTAGTTTGTCTCTTATCAGACATGGCCATTGCCTGGAATTTGTGTTACGCGAATATTACTTGCCACTTGTCAGACTAAACCTAGGTATTGTCCAGATCTTGTGGCATTTGAACATGGACTGCTTCAGTATCTGGGGAATTGCGAATGATGCTGAACGTTACTGAACATCATATCCTGAAAATAATTCTGTTTCTCTCTCCGCAGATCCTCCAAGACTTGCTGAGTTTTTTTCCGGCATTCTTTGTATTTGTTTCAGATTTCCTGCATCTGCAGTATTTTGATTGGATTATTGTTAAATAAATGCTGCTTGACAGTTTTTTTCTTTCTTATTGGAATATACCTTAATAAATATCTTTTAAATATCTCCTTAAAAGGTCTGCCACTGCTTATCTACACTCTTAAGATTAACTTTATTTTACCAGTACACTTCAGTCGACTTTGACTTCATAGCCTTGGAAATTCTTTTAATGTTTAAGATATTTGATGCTGAACCAAGTTTCTCACTTCAAAATAAATGTAAATTTTTACATGTCTTGATGGTTCTTCCATAATGGATCCTTTACGATGAGATAATTAATTAATTCCATCTCACCGCATGTAACCAGGTCTAACATATTCCTTCATTCATTCAGCATCATTCTAAGAGGTTGTCCCACGTACATTTCATAAACTTTTAAATGCCTTTTAAATGTTGTAATTGCACTAGCCTCCACCACTTCCTCTGGCAGGTCATTCCGTACACGCACCACCCTCTGTGTGAAAAAGCTTGCTCCTTAGGTCCCTTTTAAATCTTTCTCCTCTCACCTTAAACCTGTGTCCTCTAGTTTTGGACAACCCCATCTGGGGAAAAGACCTTGGCTTTTCACTCTACCCATGCCCCTCATGATTTTGTAAAACTTTATAAGGACACCCCTCAGCCTCTGATGCTCTAGGGAAAATAGCCTCAGCCTATTCAGTGTCTCCCTATAGCACAAACCCTCCAACCCTGGCAAAATCCTTGTAAATATTTTCTGAATCCTTTCAAGTTTCACAACATCCCCCCTACAGCAAGGAGACCAGAATTGCAGGCAGTATTCCAAAAGTAGCCTAACCAATGTCCTGTACAGCTGCAACAAGGCCTCCCAATTCCTATATTCAGTGCACTGACCTATAAAGGCAAGCATACCAAATGTCATCTTCACTATCCTGTCTACCCGCAACTCCACTTTCAATGAACTTTGAACTTGCACTCCAGGGTCTCTTTGTTCAGCAAAAGTCCCCAGGACCTTACCCTTAAGTGTATAAGTCCTGCCCTGATTTGCCTTTCCAAAATGCAGCACCTCACATTTATCTAAATTAAACTCCATTTGCCATTCCTCAAACCATTGGCCAATCTGATCAAGCTTTCGTGTACTCTAAGGAACCTTCTTCGCTGTTCACTACACCTACTTAGTACCTACGATTTTATATCTCTTTTTCATGTTTAATCAAGAAACAGGTCTCAATAAAAATATATAATCAAAAAAGAACCCACTCTACTCACTATTGTAGATTTACAAAAGAAAACAATAGGTTACACTTAAAAACTATCCACTTAGCTGCTCCCCTGAGTGTGCTCTCCCGCGCAGGTTTTTCCAAGGTCAGGTGTGAATTTTGCTATTTGTTAATTTTTCTTAGAATAAACTCTGATATCCATAGACACTTGAAACCAAACAGCAGAGACAGAGGCAGCTAGCTGTACAGGTTACTGCTGGGTCAGACAGCTGTGCAAGTTTATTTCTCTACTTGATTCACTTCTCATGTGGTCTCTACCTTTTTCTCCCTCTCTCTCCCTCTCTCCCTCCCTTTTAAAGTTCCAAAGTTCCAAAAAAATGCAACAGCTTATATTTGAGGAAATCAGCTCCAACGCTGAAAACACTGCAAGAAAAGAGCAGCTCTTGGAGCCAAAATCTTTTCCCCTCCGTCATTTTGGATTACCCCCATCTTGGATTAATCTTGGATTAATTGCATTACTTTCAAAATTGTTCTCCCAGATATTTGGAACAAAAGTTATTCTTTCGAATAAATATATACAATGCTTGAAATACTGTACAACATGTGTATGGGCTCTGCTTGGCTACCTAAGTTTAAACTTGAAATATCTGAATATATTTTCATAGCTCAAGGTACTAGATGACAATTTCTTTCAACACCCATACTTATATGGTACATCACAAACATTTTGCAGGGATTTAATTATTTTCTGGGGGATGGGTCAAAGTATTAAATCTTTTAGATTTAGAGTACTGAAAAATAAAATTCCACCAATCGTGAATTTTCCTCACGTTTATCATTGTGATAAATCATTACCTTACTAGGTTCATAAAATTATTCTAGAATTCCATCACCATCACTGAGTGATTAAAATCTTTTGTTCGAAAGATGGTTGTAGGCTCAATTTTGTTGTCCACATTATTGAACTTTGATCTCTGCAAGGATTTTAAGCCAATATTTTACATGCTGGTTATAAAAAGGCAAAGCTACACCATTGGGGCTATTGGGGATACAGGAGAATATTCTTATGAGCAGTGTAAGTTTAAAAGTGATGCTCTTATGACAAAAAAAATACAATAAACTAGGATGCTGAATCCAGGTTACAGCAGCTTTTACCAACTTTGTTCACAGTGCGAAGCTCAAACAGCACTTCTTTGCTTCCTAACGATGGCTACATTTGATTGACCGGTGAAAAACTGGTAGAAGTGTTGTTGATTTGACTTTGCAATTGATTACAATTTATAAATGGTACAGCTTGACAATGCTAATTCATTTTGTGGTAAAGGTAATTTGATTAAAAATACAAAGTGAAGGTTTCAAGCAAAATTTTCTTTTACTTACTTCATAAAGAAAGATCAATTATTTATTACACTAATATCCACAAACAGGCAATTTCTAAATCCATAGTCAATGACAAATTCTTTCCACGACGTCGGCCAAAAATTGAATATTCTAAACTGACCATGGCTGGATAAATCAGGCCTGATAGAAAATTGGCCAAGTTAATTTGAACAGCAGCCAGCAGCTTGCAGGTGCAGCGAACAGTGAAAACCAAGATCAAAGAGGTTGCAAATGTTCAAGGGAAACCAGTTACAACCAGCCCAAGAGTTGTGTATTGGAGATGTAGAAATCAGATGTTCTAGCATCTTGACTGCCAGAGAATGTGCACTCTACACCTCCCAACATGGCAATGGTGAAGGGTGGTGGCATGATACCATTGGATGATTTGAACATAACTCATGACCCTATTGGCCAAAGGCCACAGAACATTCTGGAAGGTCTGGAGTAAGTGGTATGACAACACACACCTTGACGCTACCCTGCAGTGAAGACTTGCAGGGTAGACACACAGCTAGATGGTGAAAGATGGTCATGGTCTACTAGAAAGTTGTTGACCTTCCAGTGCAAGAAGTTGACCTCAACCGAGTGGTGCAGACTGACACATTCCAAGTTCCAGGACGACATGCTGAGGGATGCACTAAAGCTTTAGACAGGTATAGTGGGGAAAGAACACCATCTAAGATGCTTATGCTAAAGCACAATGGGGGTCCGTTCAATTATCAGACCACCCCGATACCTCAAATATGTGTAAGTAGTATCTTGCATAGGTAAGAAATGCCTTGGGTTTGTTTATTGGAACTGTCAGGAAAGTCAAACTCCAATGTTTGTTCTCCATCTATGAAGACAGAACCAAACTGCTTTTGGAATGAAATTGTAGGAGCAGCGAAATGGGTCAAATGTTACAATCATATGAAATTAAAATCTTAAAAATTATAGCAAGAGATTTTTGTCGCTGACTTATTGGCAGAGTGGAGAAGATTAAACTCTGAAATACTTTCAGAATCAGCATGCATCTGTAAAAAAATGCAGGCTTCCTTGGTTTTATATGGTGAAACAGGGTTGATTTAGTTCAGTCAAATGGCCTCCTGGTTTGCAAAGCACAGCGATGCCAATAGTGTGGCTTCAATTCTGGCTGAGGTTACAATTTTCCTTCTCAACCTTTCCCCTCAACTGAAGTGTGGTAACCCTCTCTCATATGAGAGATAATCCATGTGATTTGATAAGACTTATGGCACCTTTAGCTATATTATGTCCAATGGGTCTATCATCTCTGCAGATTTTGCTTGTTTTACCATTCAAATAAAATATGGGTCAAGATAGGGCAGTGGTTAGAAATTCTCCGGTCAATAATTATTATAAAACTGCAGAAAGCTTCTTTACATTTTAAGTTTACATTATTGATACGAATAGCAAGGTGAAAAAAAAGCTCCTTTCAAATATTTATCTGATATAAAGATGAAACAGGGATGCTTCCCAAGCTGTGGCATTGAAGGCTTCTCATCGAGTTTATTAATCTAAGCTAACACTGCCCAGCCTTTGACAGAGTGACTGATGGTTCTATTGCACATCATCAATCAACTACAGCTGTACTTGATTAACATATTTTATGGCTAATTAATCAAAACTTGCAGAAACTGCTGCTGCTTTAATATAAAGACAAAACTATGTCAGATACAGTTGCAATGTTAGAGTCGTAGCCCTGAATCAGTGGCTTTTCTGATCGTTTCATTTAGAATAACTACAGCACTTAGAAAGAGTCCGAGAGTTGTTGGTTGGTTCATCGAGCTGACTGGTTTTCATGCAAATGTTTTGTCTCCCTTCTAGGTGACATCGTCAGTGCTGTGTAGCCTCCACTGAAACACTGTTGTTCTGTCCCGCCCTGAATTTATATGGTCTGGATTGTCATGGTGGGCAGTCTTGTTTCCGGTTTTGTACCATAGTCGTATGTAGACAGGGGTGTATATCAATATGTCTGTTAATTGCTTTGGTGGTTGAAAACCAGGCCTCCAGGAATTCTGAGATAACAAGGTATAGAGCTGGATGAACACAGCAGGCCAAGCAGCATCGGAGGAGCAGGAAAGCTGACATTTCAGGCCTAGACCCTTCTTCAGAAATGGGGGAGGGGAAGGGGGTTCTGAAATAAATAGGGAGAGAGGGGAAGGCGGATAGAAGATGGATAGAGGAGAAGATAGGTGGAGAGGAGACAGACAGGTCAAAGAGGCGGGGATAGAGCCAGTAAAGATGAGTGTAGGTGGGGCGTTAGGGAGGGGAATAGGTCGGTCCAGGGAGGGCGGACAGGTCAAGGGGGCAGGATGAAGTTAGTAGGTAGGAGATGGGGGTGGGCTTGAGGTGGGGATAGGTGGGAGGAAGGACAGGTTTGGGAGGTGTGGACAAGCTGGGCTGGTTTTGGGATGCGGTAGGGGGAGGGGAGATTTTGAAGCTTGTGAAGTCCACATTGATACCATTGGGCTGCAGGGTTCCCAAGCGAAATATGAGGTGCTGTTCCTGTAACCTTCGGGTGGCATCGTTGTAGCACTGCAGGAGGCCCAGGATGGACATGTCGTCTGAGGAATGGGAGGGGGAGTTGAAATGGTTCCTGACTGGGAGTGCAGTTGTTTGTTGCGAACCGAGAGTAGATGTTCCGCAAAGCGGTCCCCAAGCCTCCGCTTGGTTTCCCCAATGTAGAGGAGGCCACAACGGGAACAGTGGATACAGTATACCACATTAGCAGATGCGCAGGTGAATATCTGCTTGATGTGGAAAGTCTTCTTGGGGCCTGGGATGGGGTTGAGGCGGGAGGTGTAGGGGCAGGTGTAGCACTTCGTGCGGTTGCAAGGAAAAGTGCCGGGTGTGGTGGGGCTGGAGGGGAGTGTGGAGCGGACAAGGGAGTCCTGGAGAGAGTGGTCCCTCCGGAAAGCAGATAAGGGTGGGGAGGGAAAAATGTCCTTGGTGGTGGGGTCGGATTGCAGATAGCGGAAGTGTCGGAGGGTGATGCATTGGATCCGGAGGTTGGTGGGGTGGTACGTGAGCACGAGGGAGATTCTGGTTTGGTTGTTATTGCGGGGAGGGGTTGTGAGGGATGAGTTGCGGAAAATGCGGGAGATACGGTTGAGGGCGTTCTCGACCACTAAGGCGGGGGGAGTTGCAGTCCTTGAAAAATGAGGATATCTGAGATGTTCATAAGTGGAATGCCTCATCCTGGGAGCAGATGTGGTGGAGGCAAAGGAATTGGGAATAGGTGATGGTATTTTTGCAGGAAGGTGGGTGGGAGGGAAGGAATTCTCATGTTAGTCTTTGTCTCGCTTGTCCTAGTACTGTAACTTTGTCCCAGTCAAACTGATGTCCTTCTATGTCGAAGCGTATTGAAACAAGGGAGAATTAGTCATGCCACTTTGTGGCAAGCTGGCATTCACGTATCCTGGTGGCAGGTTTCCTGCCCGTCTGTCCTATGTAGTGTTTGTCACAGTTGCTGCATGATATTTTCTTAACTACAGGACTCCTACAACCTCTTGGAATAAGGGCAGCACACAAACCAACAGCTACGCTTCGCTAGTCACTCTCAAATACAAAAGACCCCATAACCACAATGAGCAGGACAAATGTGATATATAAAATATCATACAGCAACTGCAAGGTGGCCTCAGCTCTACAATGACTTTGCATTATAAACAGCAAATGATGATTTGATGAAGATAGCCTTTATTGGGCAAGACAATTTGTACTTTCTACCTTGGCGACAAGGCTATGCTCTGAATAGATGGCAAGTAGCCAATTCATGAGATTACTGATAAGGATGATGTTGTCGTGCATGGAACTGTTAGAAGCCATAATGTATATCTTGACCAGTGACAGTAGCGTTTGCAGTATATAGCAGTAGAAATCCATTGGCAGATTTCTCAACTTGCACATTCAGGAAAAGGACCTGGTTTGATGCTCTATTTCAAAGTTAAACAAGCATGTAAGATGGAGTCTTTAAATCAAATCAATGTGCAAATCAATGATGAAACTATAACAAACAAAACTGGCTGGGAGTGCCTTACAGACCAAATTATCCCAAACCCTGTGTTGATCCAAACAGCTCTATGTTTGTGCAAAGCTATAAAAGTGATGCTCATGTAGACAGAAAGCAGACATGTAATTAAGGTGTGGCTGAATTCCATTGATCCTTCAGTCAATTATTCAGGGCAGGAAACATGTCTTTCCATTTCATATCATTACCATTGGAGTTCCCCAAGGATTTAGCTCAGTTCTTTTATATTTCTCATCTATCTTTTGCTCCCAGGTGATACCACCTGAAAAAAAAATTGGTTTCTACGAGAACACTCAGTTCCACCTTAACACCACCTCCCTTGATCCCAGACATGTGACCCTCTCCAATGGCCACATTCTGCGCTTGAACTAATATGGCTACAAACTTTACATTCTGTTTGACTATGACATGAAGTTCCAACGTTATATGGTTTCCAACATAAAAGTGACTACTTCCATTTCCACAGCACTGCTAATCCTGAACACTGCCCCAACTTGCATGCTTTTGGAAGAACTTTCCAAGCCTATATAGTCTATAAACTTGATTTTTCAATTCCTGGTTGGATCCCAACCTTTCATAAACTTGAAGTCAATGAAAATTCTGCTGCACTCCATCTCCATAGGCCAAGATCTGCTCACCCATCACCCTTGTTTTTACTGACTTTGGTTTCCTGTCTAGAAACTCCTCCATTTTAAAATGCTTTTCCTGGTTTTCAAATCCATCCATGGTCACACCATTGCCTATCTTTAAACTTGACTAAGTCATTCTGGCTCCTTTAACAAGCCTGCAATTTTCTTATTGATGATATGCAGCGTAATGTCTCTTGCAGTAAATGTTGCCCAAGTCCTCCCTAAATCACTCAACATCCTGATATGCAACTACATTGCAACCATTTCTTCCCTTCATCATTCATCAAAATCCTCAATTTTCCTTCTGAAAGCCTTGTGAATGCACCTACAAAATATAGACTGCAGGGGTTCAAGAAGGTGGCTCCTGAAATGTGTTTTACAACAGTAAACTCCCAAAATGAACATCAATAATCAATTTCACATACAAATGTATCATAACCTATCAGTTTTTCAACACTGAACCTCCAGAAATTAACTCTAATACTTTTTGTTTTAAACGGCCTTATTAAAGGGGCTCCCATTTGTCAGTGATTTTTGTATGTCAACATCCTCAGATGTTTCTTTCCTTCCACCCAATGTAGACACTTTTCAAGATATGTGTAGTTTTCTTATTCTTACTACCAAAATGTTTCACTCATTTTTACATCTATTCTTTCAATGTTCAGAAATAGTGGAAACAATTTTCACTTCATGTTTTCTCCATAAAATTAATGTTCCTACATCACTGTAGTGATTAGAACCAGGTGGACCGTATTGACTATGGGGTCCTTGATTGGGATTGTTAACCTGGACCAATCAGGAAAGCCCTGCCTGATCAATATTAACAGAAGATTTAGAATCCCCTCAAGTTCAGGGGACTGACTCCAAGCTGGCTGGCTACAGTCAGTGTACTGTGCACAAGTAAATTAAGGGTGACTTGGTGGTGGGAAACCAGCTTCTGTGCAGTTATTACAATCAGTTAGAAATCATCAATGAACTAAAAAGAGAATACACTCTTACTATTTACAGATGGTATAAAATAAATTTAATGCTTCATTATATAAAATGGAAGTTGAATTTTTTTGGTAAATGTAAAACAGTCAAATTAGCCTGCTTAAAAAGTTCAAGCTATGTGTTCAGGTGCTCTGAAAAAAATCATGTATATTAGATGTTTCTCAAGCATAAAAATTCAGTAATCCAAACAGCTTTGTTTGATAAATTACTGGTAATTCTCACAGATTGTTGTTCTGCATGTAATAGTTAAACACAGGGTACTATTTAAATACGTCAAGAGCAGGGCAGCAGGCAATTATCCATTTATTGATGAGAACCATAAAATAAATTTCATTTGAAGCTGCATTTCTTTAACTAAATCAAATAGTAATCCACTCTATTTTCCATCTATCCTGATCCCACAGCCTTTCCAGTACCATTCACCCTTATAGATGGAACAATACCCTGTGAGACAGAGCTTTATTAAGATTTATAATTTCTGTTCTTTCACAAACTTTTCTAGTTTTTATTCACCATTATCTCATATACTGTTATTCCGAACTTCAAAATTCAAGAGGAATCCTTTACTAAAAATCCCCTTATAAATGCACCCTTAAGCAAATGAATTGGCATTCACAAAATCATTCAATTGTATAATCAATAAAACCCCATTGGGCATGCTTCAAATAATAACACCTTGCTGTTAGAGATTATGGACCATGAATATTGATCTCAAAGATGCATGTTATGTAACATTATGTAAATCAAGTCAGACAACTTAGAACCAACATATCAGTGCATGCATGAATTTGTATACTGACAAAGATTTCCCAGCGTAAGTACTGATACACATGCATCATAGCACTGCCATTCAGGTTGTTTATGATAAGTGTAGCATATCTCTATAGTAGTGCTCACAGTGAGTTAGAAAACAGTTATTTAAGAACAGAGATAGTAGGAGCTGCAGATGCTGGAGAATCTGAGATGACAAGGTGTAGAGCTGGATGAACACAGCAGGCCAAGCAGCATCAGAGGAGCAGGAAGGCTGA
>JAHRHZ010000031.1:1132234-1161036 GCA_024137785.1 Ginglymostoma cirratum
TTCCTGCTCCTATGATGCTGCTTGGCCTGCTGTGTTCATCCAGCCCCATACCTTGTTATCTCGGATTCTCCAGCATCTGCAGTACCTTTTATCTCTTTATATCTGAGATAGATCAATCATGGGCACTTCCAGCTGGAAATGTTTGCAAGTGTTTCAGTCTCAGGTTTTGCATCAACCTGCTAGACTTTGTTGTTACTGAGGGTTGGGATACTCTTTTCCTGTTATTTTGTTCATTGTCCAGAGCCACTCAAAACATAATGTGGCAATCCTCCAGAATATTCATTGATCTATTGGTTGGGGTCACGGTTCCATTTATTGCATGTTGCTTCCACTCTTTACCATGAAAGCGACTCAATAGACAGTGTCAACAAGATGTGGAGCCGGACGAGCACAGCAGGCCAAGCAGCATCATAGGAGCAGGAAAACTTGACGTTTCGGGCCTAGACCCTTCATCAGAAATGGGGGAGGGGAAGAGGGTTCTGAAATAAACAGGGAGAGAGGGGGAGGTGGATAGAAGATGGATAGGTGGAGAGGAGGCAGACAAGTCGAAGAAGCGGGGATGGAGCCAGTAAAGGTGAGTGTAGGTGGGGGGGGGGTAGGGAGGAGATAGGTCAGTCCAGGGAGGACGGACAGGTCAAGGGGGCGGGATGATGTTAGTAGAGAGGAGATGGGGGTGGAGCTTGAGGTGGGAGGAGGGGATAGGTGAGAGGAAGGACGGGTTAGGGAGGCGGAGATGAGCTAGGCTGGTTTTGGGATGCAGTTGGGGGAGGGGAGATTTTGAAGCTTGTGAAATCCACATTGATGCCATTGGGCTGCAGGGTTCCCAGGCTGAATATGATTTGCTATTCCTGCAGCCTTCGGGTGGCATCACTGTGGCATTGCAGGAGGCCCAGGATGGACATGTCATCTGAGGAATGGGAGGGGGAGTTGAAATGGTTTGCAACTGGGAGGTGCAGTTGTTTGTTGCGAACTGAGCGCAGGTGTTCTGTGAAGCGGTCCCCAAACCTCCGCTTGGTTTCCCCGATGTAGAGGAAGCCACAATGGGTACAGCGGATGCAGTATACCACATTGGCAGATGTGCAGGTGAACATCTGCCTGATGTGGAAAGTCTTCTTGGGGCCTGGGATTGGAGTGAGGGAGGAGGTGTGGGGGCAGGTGTAGCACTTCCTGCGGTTGCAAGGAAAAGTGCCGGGTGTGGTGGGGCTGGAGGGGAGTGTGGAGCGGACAAGAGAGTCGCACAGGGAGTGGTCCCTCCGGAACGCAGATAAGGGTGGGGAGGGAAAAATGTCTTTGGTGGTGGGGTCGGATTGCAGATGGCGGAAGTCTCGGAGGATGATGCGTTGGATCCGGAGGTGGTGGGGTGGTATGTGAGGACGAGGGGGATTCTTTTTTGGTCATTATTGCGGGGACGGGGTGTGATGGATGAGTTGCGGGAAATGCGGGAGACACGGTCGAGGGCGTTCTCGACCATTGTGGGGGGGAAGTTGCGGTCCTTGAAGAATGAGGACATCTGAGATGTACGGGAGTGGAATGTCTCATCCTGGGAGCAGATGCGGCGGAGGCGAAGGAATTAGGTATAGGGGATGGCATTTTTGCAGGAAGGTGGGTGGGAGGAGGTGTATTCCAGGAAGCTGTGGGAGTCAGTGGGCTTGGAATGGACATCGGTTTCTAGGTGGTTACCCGAGATGGAGACAGAGAGGTCCAGGAAGGAGAGAGAAGTGTTAGAGATGGTCCAGGTGAACTTCAGGTTGGGGTGTAAGGTGTTGGTGAAGTGGATGAACTGTTCGAGCTCCTCGTGGGAGCACGAGGCGGCGCCGATATAGTCATCAATGTAACGGAGAAAGAGGTGGGGTTTAGGGCCAGTGTAGGTATGGAAGAGGGATTGTTTCACGTAACCTACAAAGAGGCAGGCATAGCTTGGGCCCATGCGGGTACCCATAGCCACCCCCTTTGTCTGTAGGAAGTGGGAGGAATTGAAAGAGAAGTTGTTGAGGGTGAGGACGAGTTCGGCTAAGCGGATGAGGGTGTCGGTGGAGGGGGATTGGTCAGTTCTGCAGGACAGGAAGAAGCGGAGGGCCTTTAGGCCATCTGCATGGGGAATACAGGTGTATAGGGACTGGACGTCCATAGTAAAAATAAGGTGTTGGGGACCGGGGAATTGGAAGTTCTGGAGGAGGTGGAGGGCGTGGGTGGTGTCACGGACGTAGGTAGGAAGTTCCTGGACCAAGGGGGTGAAAATGGAGTCTAGGTAGGTGGAGATGAGCTCGGTGGGGCAGGAGCAGGCGGAGACAATGGGTCGACCAGGGTATTCAGGTTTGTGGATTTTGGGAAGGAGATAGAAGCAGGCGGTGCGGGGTTGGGGAACGATGAGGGTGGAGGCAGTGGGTGGGAGGTTACCTGAGGTGATGAGGTTGTGGATGGTTTGGGAGATGATGGTTTTGTGCTGGGGGGTGGGGTCATGATCCAGGGGGCAGTAGGAGGAGGTGTCGGAGAGTTGGCGCCTGGCCTCAGCAATGTAGAGGTCAGTGCGCCATACTACGACTGCGCCTCCCTTGTCCGCGGGTTTTATGGTGAGGTTGGGATTGGAGCGGAGGGAACGGAGGGCTGCACGTTCTGCGGTGGAGAGGCTGGAGTGTTTGAGAGGGGTAGAGAGGTTGAGGCGATTGATGTCTCGACGGCAGTTGGAGATGAAGAGGTCGAGGGAGGGTAGGAGGCCTTCGGGTGGTGTCCAGGAGAAGGGCTTGTGTTGGAGGTGGGAGAAAGGGTCAGTAGAGGGAGGGTTAGATTCGGGGTTGAAGAAGTAAGCGTGGAGGCGGAGGCGGCAGAAAAACTGCTCAATATCGAAGTGTGAGTGGTATTCGTTGATATGTGGGTGGAGGGGGACAAAGGTGAGCCCTTTCCTGAGGACTGACCGTTCGTCCTCAGTAAGGGGGAGGTCTGGGGGGATGGTGAAGACTCGGCAGGGCTCAGTGTTGCTGTCTCTTCTGGAACTGCCAGCTGTGGAGGCAGTGGGCGGAGCGTTGTTGGCATTGGCTGTGGGCGGAGTTACGTCGGCGTCAGCGGTGGGCGGAGGTGCGTCGGCGTCAGCGGAGTTGTGTCGGCGTCGGTGGAGGACGGAGCAGCGTCGGTGGTGGGCGGAGCGGGGTAGGCGGCGGCAGCAGCAGTGACGGTAGTGTCTGTGGTGTTGGTCTCAGAGATAGAGGCGGTGGTTTCAGCAGCGGTGGCGTTCGCTGTCCTGGAAGTGGTGTACCCTGCGGTGGCGGATGTGACGTCATCTGTGGGTTCTCCGACAGTGGCCTCGTGGCCAATGGCGGCGGGTACATTGTGGGGGAGGTCCTGGGTAGGTTTGGGGATTTGGGAGGTGGGGGAAGCCCGTTTAGGGTGGTGGGCACCAGTAAGTTTACTGTACTTACGGTTTTTAGTGTCCAATAAAGCTGAGTAGAATTGTGAATTCAGGCTGTGGATCCTACGAAGAATAAAAAACAGGAGAGGTCCTTTGCAGGTCTGGGAGATAGAGGCTCTGAGCTGGGGGAGTCTTGATTGTCGTGCCTGGAGACGCCTGTGCATTGCTGCAAGTGTGTGTTTCAGGAGTCGCAGGGAGAAGCGCTTCCGAAGGTTCTCAATGTTCTGAATGTAGATATTGTCACGGTTGGGTCCAAATTGGGAAGGCTTGAATGTGGATTGTAGTCCATTGGGGATGATCTGGTTCCGTAGGCAGGTACTAAGAAAGGTGATGTGGCTGTAGTACCTGGTTTGCTTCAGGACATGGACGAGCAGTTTCAAGGCCGAAGAGATTCTGAGAGAGTTGCAGTGGGAGAGAGATTCCCTGAGGTTTGTCTGGAGGGAGGAGGGTAACTTCTTCAGGGTAGGCATCCTTAGAAGAGGCTTCGCAGTGGGGTTAAAATTGTATCAGAGATAATAGGTACTGCAGATGGTGGAGAATCCGAGACAACAAGATGTGGAGCTGGACGAACACAGCAGGCCAAGCAGCATCATAGGAGCAGGAAAGCTTGACGTTTCGGACCTTGACCCTTCATCAGAAATGGGGGAGGGGAAGAGGGTTCTGAAATAAATAGGGAGAGAGGGGGAGGCAGATAGAGGATGGATAGAGGAGAGGATAGGTGGAGAGGAGACAGGCAGGTCGAAGAGGCGGGGATGGAGCCAGTAAAGGTGAGTGTAGGTGGGGGGGTAGGGAGGAGATAGGTCAGTCCAGGGAGGACAGTGTCCTTCGTGTGAAGGCACAACTTTGTGTCCACAAAAATATGCAATGCTTGCATTGGCATGGATAGAAGATTTACCTCTAACAGGTAACCAAGTTCAACCGTATTTATCCTTAGACACCTATGTTATTATCCCAGTAGATCTTATTATCGGATGAGTCAGATTCCAAAAGGAAACCTAGCCTGATAAATTTATATTTGTTGTTTTTGTTACTTATTTCATTATTTTGATGGTTATTAACTGAAAAATATTCACACTGGGCTACTGATTTTTTTTTAAACAGCAGAATGTAAGTTTGTTATACGAAAGAAAGGAAACAAAGCTGGATAAGATATATTATATATCCTCTACATCGGGGAAACCAAACGGAGGCTTGGGGACCGCTTTGCGGAACACCTACGATTGGTTTGCAACAAACAACTGCACCTCCCAGTCGCGAACCATTTCAACTCCCCCTCCCACTCCTTGGACGATATGTCCATCCTGGGCCTCCTGCAGTGCCACAACGATGCCACCCGAAGGTTGCAGGAACAGCATCTCATATTTTGCTTGGGAACCCTGCAGCCCAATGGTATCAAAGTGGACTTCACAAGCTTCAAAATCTCCCTTCCCACTACCGCTTCCCAAAACCAGCCCAGCTCGTCCCCACCTCCCCAACCTGCCCTTCCTCCCACCTATCCACTCCTCCCACCTCAAGCCCCACCCCCATCTCCTACCTACTCGCCTCATCCCGCCCCGTTGACCTGTCTGTCCTCCCTGGACTGACCTATCTCCTCCCTAACTCCCCACCTACACTCACCTTTACTGGCTCCATCCCCACCTCTTTGACCTGTCTGTCTCCTCTCCACCTATCTTCTCCTTTCAGAACTCCCTTCCCCTCCCCCATTTCTGAAGAAGGGTCTAGGCCCGAAATGTCAGCTTTCCTGCTCCGCTGATGCTGCTTGGCCTGCTGTGTTCATCCAGCTCTACACCTTGTTATCTCAGATTCTCCAGCATCGGCAGTTTCTACTATCTCTGGATCAGTCTTTCCCAGTTAGACAGATTTGAAAACACAATTTTTTTTAAAAAACTCTAGTACAAAAACTCAAATCCAAAGAAAGTATACTCTTATCTCAACTCTAAGATTGCAGTTAACTGACATCTTCCTGCATTTCTTTCTTCAGCTGGAGAGGAAATTTTGTGATCCCTCTCTGGTTCTGATGGCATGAATCTGATAATACCAATGGCCTAACTTTTTCCAATTTGACATTCGTACCACACAAATGCCAAGCTATGACCATCACGAACAAGAGACAATCTAATCACCACCCCTTGGCATTCAACAGTGTTCCCATCACTGAATCCCCCAGTATCAACATCGCTGGGGTTACCACTGACCAGAAACTCAACTGGACTTACCACATAAATACAGTGGCTATGAGAGCAGATCAAAAACTGGGAACACTGCATCGAGTAACTCACCTCCTGCCTCCTCAAAGCCTATCCACTATCTACAAGGCAGGGGTGTGATGGAATACTCCCCAGTTGCCTAGATGGGTGCAGCTCCAACAACACTCAAGAAGCTTGACATCATCCAGGACAAAGCAGCCCGCTTGATTGGCACAACATCCAAAAGCATCCACTCCCACTAACACCAACACTCAGTAGAAGTAGTGCGTACTATCTACAAGATGCACTGCAGAAATTCCCCAAAGATTTTTCGGACAGCACCTTCCAAACCCAATGACCACTTCCAATTAGAAGGACTAAGGCAGCAGCGATATGGGAACACCACCACCATCAAGTTCTGTCCAAGCCACTCACCATCGTGACTTGGAAACAGATCACGTTCCTTCACTGTCACTGGGTCAAAATCCTGGAATTCCTTCCTTAATGGCATTGTGGATCAACCCACAGCAGGTGGACTGCAGGTGTTCAAGAAGGCAATTCACCACCACTTTCTCAAGGGCAAATAGGGACAGGGAATAAATGCTGGCCAGCCAGCAACATTCACAATCCACGAATGAATAATTTTTTAAAACATTGAACAACCTGAAGTTTTCTATTCCAACCTCTCCTGGCTTAGAAATTGCACAAGCTAGAGAAGATATAACTGTTGATGTAACTTATCTTCTTCTAACTGAAGTCAACAAAGTCTGTACGGAAAAAATAGCTAAAAGTCTGCTACTGAACTCAACTCATAATTCTTCTCAACTGAACTGCAAGTTCTCTGTTCTGAAGTAAAAACAGAATGAAATGACTTAATATGCTTTCGTTGTCTTTCATCATCCCAAACACCGTATTCCATGAACACTCCAGGAGTTCTTCCAAGCATGTATTTGTAAATGTTTGCCTTTTTGAAAGTAGTGCATTACATTTCTGACCTTTTTGTTTAAAAAACACTTCATAGCACTAATTCACATCCATATGCCATTCTTTATTAAAATAATCCAAACTCTAAAAATGACAAAAATATTTTACACATTTTGCATCATACCAGTGCAAAACAGATTTGGCAGCTCTGAATTGTTCATTGGATTTGACAAAAGTATGGTTCAACAGTGTCAAAAAATAACATCAGAGTGTCTAAGATGGATTACTATAAACCGTTTTAAATGTTAGAACAATAGTTCTTAAGACCCAAGTACTGGAAAATGGGTTTAGAATAAATAGATAGTTGATGATCAGCATGGGACTCGATCGGCTGAAGGGCCTCCTTCCGTGCTGCAAAATCTCTGTTACTCTCTGAAAGCTATCACATTACATTTTCCATTTCAAAACACCTGGACATTAAGTACAAAATCTAAATCAGGCTTCCATCTTCCATTATTCTCTAGAATCTCTTGAGACTGACTGCATCTGTACCACAGTTTCAATGCCTCTGTACACCCAAAAATTCCATCCAAAGAATCACTGCCCCAACTGTCTACTCGCAATCCTCAGCAGAGTGAAGGAAGAATCCTGCTCTCAAATGCTACTTCCTCAGCTCACTGACTTTTAGCTTAGGTTCCCCAGTGCTTTTGATCTCATTTTAGCCTTGATCCAAATTTGGACAAAAGAACTAAACCCCAGAGGTGAGATGAGAGTGACTGCCTTCACAGTAGTTCCCAATGTAAGACATCAAAGAATTTGAACTAAACTGGAGTCAATGGGAATCAAACGGCAAACTCTTCGCTGTTTGAAGTCATACACAGTACAAAACGTAGGTGGTTGTAGTTAAGAAAAAATAGTGCTGGAGATACTCAGCAAACCTGGCAGTATCTGTGGATAGAGAAACAAAGTTAATTTGAAGTGTCGTACTGGACTTGATACGTTGACTCTGTTTCTCTTTCTATAGACGCTGAGAGGCTTGTTGAGTTTCTCCAGAACTTCCTGTTTTTATTTCATATTTCCAGAATCTGTAGTATTCTACTTTTACTCAGGTAGCTGGAGTTGTTGTAGATCAATCATTGAAGTCCTGTGACAACAGTGCTGAAGTTTGTCAGGTTAGAGTCCGAGGTCCAAATCATCTTCGGCTCCTTTCAGAGCTTTCTGGAAGATTTTTGATGAAAGAAATACCACAAATAAAGCACTTACCTTAGTTAACAAGATAAATTAGGAGAGGCGGCGGTATACTGGTGATGTCACTGGATTAGTAATCTAGATATCCTAGGGACATGGGTTCAAATTCTGCCATTGCAAATGCTGAAATTTGACCCCTATAATTAAAAGGTTGGCCTAATAATGACTGTGTGACTGCTGTTAATTGTGGTAAAATCCCCTTTGGTGTACCAATGCCAGTTTTGGGAAGGAAATCTCTAATCTTTACCTGGCCTACACTACATGTCTCTCCAGACTGCAGCAATACTGTTGTGACTTAACTGCCCTAGGGGCACTAAATGTTGGCCTAACAAAACTCTCATCCAATGGATAAATTTTTAAAAATTCACTGTAGTACTTATATGCAGATTACATTAACAATGATGCATAATAATTATTAAGGACAAGCCACAGTTAAGTCACATTTGTCTCCACAAGGAAACTCAGTCAGAATCCAATTGCGAAATGTCTGAACTGTCTCCAACTGCCTGATGTACCACCTGGCTGCACTATATATCAGAGTAGGCTAGTGCATAGATTAAACCTTTTATATCTATTACCTTTTAAAACATTCACACCTTCTCAGACACAGAAGCAGTCGTGCTCATATATAGTAAGACATTCACATCATCCAGGCTTGATCAGTGGCCAGGAACATTCATGTGACAGAATTGGGAAGTGATGACGATCTCCAATTATACAGAATTCAACCATTTCTCCTTGGCATTCATTCGTTGCTGCATTTACCCACCATGCATATCATCATGGTACCATTGATCAAAATCTTAACTAGACCAGCCATGTAAATATTATGTTTTCAAGACCACCGCAGAGGCTTGAAATTTGGTGGTGATTGACTCACCTACTGATTCCCTAAAGCCTGTTCTCCATGTACAAGACACAAGTCAGAAGTGTGATGGAATACTGTCCACTTGGCTAGACAAGTGCAGCTCCAACAACACTCCAAAAGTTTGATACCATGCACGACAAAGTAACCCTTTTGATTCGTATTCTCATTCACGGACTTCAACGTTTACTCCCTCCACTGCCAAAGCTCAGTGGCAACATTGTGTACCATCTGAGAGGTACAGAAGTTCACCACAGCTCTTTCAACAGCAACTTCCAAATTCATACCCTCTACTATCTAAATGGCCAATGGTAGTAGCTGCACAGGTCACCACCATCAGCTAGTTCCCCTCCAACTCACAGACTATCCAGACTTGTAGGATATCGCTGTTTCTTCACTGTCACTGGCTCAAAATCCTGAATCTACCTTCCTTGCAGTATTGTGGAAATACCAAGCTGCCATGGACTGCCGTTATTTAAGAAGGCCACCACAGTCTTTTTTTAAAGACAATTAAGGGTGGAAAATAAATGCTGGCATAACTAGTAATCCCCATAATATTGTGAATAAATATAAACAATTCACTAATGAATTCTTTAACAGCAACTCAATACTGTGGATTTTCAGGCTTTCTTTCAAGTTTTGTTGCACTTTTAACGTTCAGGTTTTTTAAAAATCATGATCATAGTACTTTAGTTACTGCTTCTTGATTTAGTTCGGGGCAGTGGTACAGATATTAGTGCACAATATACATCAACAACTCTCAGATCTGATCTTATTGCATCTGCTAACAACAGCAAATCATGTGCAGCAAATTTATTTTCCTGATATTTACAATCAGAGAAAAAATATCTCAATAGTTGTGGCCGAATGGAGTAATTCATGATGAAGACATCTATAATTTTTTTTGTATATTTAATGATACACATGCATAATACATCCTTGAAGAAACAAAGATGAAAAGTCACATGATTAAATAAGGTTAAATGCTGGAAATATTGCTTTCTAACCATAGCATGCTGAACAGCGTGAAGCTATTCTGAAGAGGTATTTATCCACAGTCAATATTTAATGAGAAAAGGGGACTGGGCTCCGGTTGGAAAAAAAAGCTATAAAAAAATTTCACTGGTTCAATTTTTCTTTCAATACTGGGGAAGGACTTTAAATTCCTTGAATTTAAGTTTCCCCATACCCCTGAAAGCAATCTGAATAGTGGTATTCATTGCTCTTTTATTGAACCAACATTACTTCCTCCGAATTTTCTTATAGCTTTACCCAACCTTTTGGAATATTGATGACTAGTTAGAATCATATGTGCATTGGCTGTCTATTTAACACTGGAATTGTAGGTTACATATGTGGTGGCATACAGTGGTATATGGAAGAACAGATTTTAAGAATACTACAGCATTTTGGGGATGTTTGCTCGAACATTTTATTTTCATCTGCAAAGTTGCTACATTAACTGAATAGTAACGTACTACAAACTTTTAAAAACATGCCAGCATCTTGGAGAGGTTGCCAAAAATGTTGATTTCTTTGTACAAATTTATTTCATAGAATAGAATCCCCACAGTGTGGAAGCAGGCCATTCAGCCCATCGTGTACACACCACCCCTCTTAAAAATATTCTACCAAGAACCAGCACTCTACGCTGCATTTCCCATGGCTAACCCACCTGGACTGCACATTCCTTTGGGGCAATTCAGCATGGCCAATCCACTCATCCTGAACATCTTTGTATTGTGCGAGGAAATCAGAGCACTTGGAGGAGACCCACGCAGACAAGGGGAGAATGTGCAAACTCCACATAGTCGCCTAAGGGTTGTGTCAAACCTGGGTCCTTGGTGCTGTGAGGCAGCAGTGCTAACCAGCGAACCACTGCGCCCCAATATCTCACCAAGGTATACATTTTAGTATCGTATACAATAGTAAAATCCCCAGATTTTTACAACATGCCAGCATTTTGCAGATTATAGGAGGAATAGTTAGTAAATTTGCAGATTACACCAAAATTGGTGTAATAATGGACAGTGAGGAAGGTAATCAAAGAGTACAATGGCGGCTTGATCACCTGGGCCAGTGGGAGAGGAATGGCAGATGGAGTTTAATTTAGATAAATGTGAGGTGTTGCATTTCAGTAAGACAAGCCAAGGCAGGGCTTACACAGTTAATGGTAGAACCCTGGGGAGTGTCGTTGAACAGCGAGACCTGGTGGTGCAATTACAATAGTGTCATCACAGGTAGATAGGGTGGTGAAGAAGGCGTTTGGGACTCTTGCTTTCAGCAGTCAGAACATTGAATAAATGAGTTTGGACACCATGTTACAGCTGTGCTAGACATTGGTCAGACTACATATGGAGTACAGTGTATAATTCTAGTCGTCCTGCTATAGGAACAATGTCATTAAACTGGGATGGGTGCCAAAAAAGATATATCAGGGTGTTACTGAGACTGGAGGGCTTGAGTTATAAGGAGAGGCTGGAGAAGCTGGGATGTTTTTCCCTACAGCCATAAAGACATGAGCAGCATAGAAAAGTTGAATAGCCAAGGTATTTTCTCCACGGTAGGGTGTCCAAAACTAGAGGGCATAGGTTTAAGGTGAGAGAGGAATGGTATTAAAGGGACTGAAGGGGCAACTTTTTCAACACAGACAATGGTGCATATTATGGAATAAGCTGCCAAGGAAGTGGTAGATGTGAGTACAATTACAACATTTAAAAGATACTTTGATGGTATATGGAAAGGAAATTTGAGGAATACGGGCCAAACACAGCCAAATGGGACTACTTCAATTTAGGAAATCTGGTTGGCATGGACAAGTTTTGGTTGGCAAAAGACAAGGGTCTTTTTCTGTACAGTATGATTATTTTCTGTTGGTAATGAAAGGTTGTTGGAAGTTCCTTTTTTTAGGCATAAATGTTACTAAGGGCATATATGAGGTACAGAGTGAGATGGCTACTAGACTTAGAGAAGTTTATTACACAGCAGGATCAGTCAGATAGATGGGTGACTGTCAGGAAAGGTACGAAGATTGTTCAAAAGCCTCTGGTGTCTATTCCTCTATCAAATAAAGTTTCAGTTTTTGGAATGGTTGAAAGGGCTAGTCTCTTTGAGGAATATGGAAGAGGCAGTCAGTTATTAGACATGAGGAATGATTCTTACATTAGGCAGTAGTTTTACGCAAGGAAAATCATGTCTCACAAACTCGACTGTGTTTTTTTTGAGGAAATTACCAAAAATATTGATGAGGGCAGAGCAGTAGACATTGTTTTCTTGGACTTTAGCAACACCTTCAAGGTTCCGCATGGTAGACTAATTAGTAAATTTAGGTCACATGAAATTCAGGATGATCTTGCAAATTGGATATATATTGGCTTAACAGCAGAAGACAGAGAATGGTGGTGGAGAGTTGTTTCTCGGGCTGGAGGCCTGTCACCAGCAGTGTTCCACAGAGATCAGTTCTGGGTCCTCTTTTGTTTTTTATTTATATAAATAATTTGGATGAAAATATTGAAGGCATGGCTAGGAACCTTATGGACGACTTCAAAATTGGTGGGATAGTAGACAGTCTAAGATTACAAAGGGATCTTGATCAACTGGGTCAATGGGCTGAAAAATGGCAGATGGAGTTTAATCTGGATAAATGCATTTTGGTACAACAAACAAGGATTGGACTTATACAATTAATGGTAGAGCCTTGGGTGGTTTTGTAGAACAGAGGGACCTTGGGTGCTGATATATAATTCATTGAAGTTTGCATCTCATATAGACAGGGTGTTTAAAAAGTCCTGAAGAAGGGTAATACTCGAAACATTGACTGCTCCTTTCCTCCATATACTGCCTGGCTTGTTGTGTTCTTCCAGCCTCCTGTTTGACTACCTGGATTCACGCATTTGCAGTTTTGTTGTCTCTAACTGAAAACATTTCAACTTGACATTACCCATTAGTCTCAAAAACACTGTTTTTGAAGCGATTAAATGAAATATCAAATATTTTCTTTCAGATTCTTAAAAGTGGGTAATAAAACGAGAGCATTACACAAGATAGGACTTCTTCAAACACAAATAAAATTATGAAAAGATGACATAAAAATGAAACACTTTAAAAAGGCTATTAGTGTTACCCCCCCAGTCCATTGTTATCTTACTTTCAAACATTATTCCATCCAACACACACACCATAATCTAGAAAATGTACCAACAACAGTGAGCTATATTCCCCCAGGGTATCCACCCTCAGGTTTGTTTTATTTTTAACCGACGTGTTGCACAAGCAGAGATAAACTTGGGATCTTTTGCTGTTCTCACAATGCTGTTGAACTGTGCTAAACTGGTAAACTACTTGCACAATAACATTGATGCTGTATTCAACAAATATTGGGGAGACTGGAGGACTTTCTCAAGTATATTACATTTCCACAATCCTGAACGTCAAATACACACACATGCTTATTCCTGCTGTTGTAGTATTATATTCACCCAGCTGATGGCACCATTATACTATTTTGCACCAAGCAATCTGACCATCTTCAATTGGAAGATATTGCCCCAAAGTCAACCTTCCCTCTCACTTGACCCTTTAATATTACGGTCATAAATCCATTGTTGTGGTTAAGTCTTCAAACTGAGCTTCAAAGAAATTCACACAAGTAGATTCTCCAAATGCCCAACATGGAGACTATATTTTCCTTCCAAAGGGTCATGAAGAGCTTGGGTACAATGTGGCAGAGTGAAGGCTTTGCAGTCCTCCAGCATGTAAAGGGAGTGGAAAGCATTGAATGCAAGTCTTGCCTGGTGCAGCAGTGTTGCATTGAGGATATTGTCCGGTCTGTTTATTCTGTTTAAAGGCACTAGTCAAACTCACTGCACCTCTCCAGGAAAGCATTTACCTGTCATTCCACAAAGACTGACAGTTCGTTCATCTCATTGTATTTTGCTGCACACAAAACTTTCGCTACAGTTACTTATGAAACAGCAGACAAACTTCAATTGTAACTCATTGCCTTTTAGATGAGGATGTGTAAAGGTACTAAATCAACTTCTTCCTTTATAGTTATCGTTGATGGCATCAGAGCAATGCAGACTACCCTGGAGCATATGGTAGCAGATAAAATTGGTTTCTTAATGGCCATGAGTGAATGGAGCCAATGGATAGAGAACAAAACATTCACATTTTTTTAAAACGCACCTTCGGTCTAACACTATCTTGACTGAAGCTTTTGATACATACAGTAATGATGGAAACTGGCACTGCAATATGTGCCAGCTGCAGTAATCACTCTGTTAGCACCATTTCACTCTGGATTTGTCTTAACTGAAACTAAATCATATTTCCAGGTGTACATTTGGCACAAAAGAAATCAGTACAGCACTCACTCACAGAAGATTTTTTTTAAAGAAACAAATTATGCCATAAAAATAGGCCACAAGGGAGTCAAAAATACAATGGATTTCCCCCTTTACACTCTCTCCTGCTTGTGTTTCCCTTAGGATTGAAATCCAAAATGCTCAAACTGCAAACCACTGTAGCATGATTCTAATTTAGTATTGTCTAATACACTCACTCCATGAGGCCAATTGGACAAGTCATGTGATGATTAATAATATTTATTTGTAGAACCACATAATAGTGAATTACTTTAAAGCGGCTGCTTCAAATACGGATATGGATATAACTCACTGGACCAATAATTGTCACCTGTCTCTGACTATATTGCTGCTAGACAAGAGTGAAAAATCCATTAAACTACAACAATGTTTATCAGAATATAGTTCAGTTGTTGGGCTCCTTGTGTCCAAAAAACTGAAGAGTGACCTTCACAATTAAACAAGAAAAAAATCCATCTACATGTTATATTCTCGTGTTGGTCATTTTTGCAGGACAGTTGAGGTGCATGAGCATTGGATAACATTACAAAGCTCGCAATGAGTTGTGCTATGAAATGTGAGAGATGAACCTCTGACGACATTATGAGTACTTAATTCTGCCAACAAGTTTCCTGATTATGGCCGCATGAAATACTTTGCATAAAGTGCAGTGGGTTAAACACATGATCTTGAGATTTCTGAAGAAGGGTCCTGACCGGAAACATCAACTTTCCTACTCCTCCGACGCTGTCTGACCTGCTGTGTTCCTCTAGCTCCACACTGTGTTATCTATATCTCACCTTGAGGCTGTTAGATGTGGATTTTTCATCTAGTTCAAGGAGATGGGGTTCATCCATCTGTTAGCTGTTCAAGATTCATGAAATGAGTTTGCCTGTCACAATCAAATTCTTAGTAAGCATGCAATAGCACTCTAAATCTGTCACAATGGTCAATCACACTCTGAATTGATGTAGATGCAAAAGGTTGCAAGGCTGCAGCTGGGAATATCCTTCTGGGTGGTTATTCAGCAGAGTAAAGGGAGCTTTATTCTATATCTAACCAATTTGAATTCAATTACATTGCATGCCTTAAATATAAAATTTTTTGACCAATAGCATTCCAACACATTCATCTTAATTTTCCCTCCAGTCTTCCGCTGCATTTTTTCTTTAAACTGATATACACTGTAGAATTTGACGAATGACTGTGTTCCATTCTGATGTCAACAACAGTGCTCTCTACTGTCTGTGTCAACTTCACCAAAGGATTAATGACTATAATCGCAGCAGATTGAATACAGTGAAAAATCAATGCTAATTTTCAGGATATCAATTAATCAATCAACCAATAAACAGCTTTAGGCAAGGCCTGTTTCAGGTAAATCCAGAACGAAACCATTTGATAGTTTATATTTCAAATGACATTCCTAAAACAAGTGACAAGACAAAATGCAGATTTGCAATAAATTGACAAAAATTTGAGGAATACAGCTGTTTACTTTCAGCATCCAATAAGATGGCAATATGATGGCCAATAGTAGTAAAGCTTGTTTTGAAGAGACAATATTCAATTCAAGTTGCTTCCTGTTGTAAAAACTCAGATTCCTTTCTAAATTTTGTACAGTAGCGTTGAATCTTCATCCTTGCCATTACTTAAATTCTTAAGCAATCAAATTTATGCATTTTTGTAAATGAAATATATTGTACTCTGGATTAAATTTTGTCCTCTTTTCGATAATATGACCATATCCATGCAACTCAAAAGCTCACTGTTTGCTGTATGATCAAGGTAGTACATTTATATCAGATCATAGACTGTGTACTGATAAAAAGCAATTTTAGTATTGTCTCCCCCATCCTCTCCAGCAAACCCAATTTATTGCAGTAAATGAATTATGACATAGTCAGTTTAAGATCGGAACAGTTACATTTCACTTAAAATATTGTCATCAGTGCATGCGTAACAGTTTCCCATGCAGTCAAAATATGTTTAGGTTTTCCTTGGAAATAATTTAATTAACAACATATCAATGCTTTGACGTGATCATTACAACAGTAAGATCACAGATCACAGTATTTTACTGTGGTGTTTCGAGTCACTGAGTTTGTCAGGAACAGAGTGCATAGTAATTAAAGTATAAGGAACTATTTTGACTTTGGAACCATATTACCAATGACACCTTGGAAGTGATGCTATGCTAATGAATACTCATAATAGTCTGATGTCAAGCAACATATAGATGATAGGTACTAATATAGCACAGGTTTTTAATTTGCCATCAAACAATCTTTCACTATTTTCGAACAACTGGATTGACAGAAAGGAAGTTTTTAGTGCAATGACCTCCTCTATATAAGGTCATTTTATTGCTGGTGGATTATTTTAA
Organism: Ginglymostoma cirratum; assembly: GCA_024137785.1. Taxonomy (NCBI): domain Eukaryota; kingdom Metazoa; phylum Chordata; class Chondrichthyes; order Orectolobiformes; family Ginglymostomatidae; genus Ginglymostoma; species Ginglymostoma cirratum. The sequence goes on from JAHRHZ010000031.1 coordinate 1,148,613, forward strand.
TGCTAGTGCACCTGTCAGAATATGGTCACATAACAAAAATTAAGAATAGGTTTACCAGCTTCCATTTATGCCGCGTGTCATTAATCGTAAATGACTATCTTAGTTATTTTTGAATACATAGGACCATACAAAGTGAAGATTCTTGGTGTTCAAATTCTATGATTTGAGAATATTTTCTATTTTCTTCTACTAAACATGCCTCTTATATTACATTGTAAAATCAGTGATTTCAATTTCAGATCGCCTGTATATTTTTATTCATTTAGGGAACACGTGCCACTGGTTCAGCCAACAATTATTACCAGAACCTAACTGCACTGGACAGAGTGGTAGAACTGCCTTCTTGAACTGCTGCAGTTCTTGGGGGGGGGGGGCGGCCCATAGTACCCTCCAGTGCTGTTAGGAAGAGTTACATGATTTTGAATGAGATATGGTGAAGGAACAGTAATATAATTCCAAGTCAAATGGGTATGTGGCGAGGAGGGGTGCTTGCAGGTGATGATGTTCCCATGCATCTGTTTCCCTTGTCCTTCTAGGTGGTAGAAATCCTGGGTTTGGAAGGTGCTTTAGGAGGAGTCTTGGTGAGTTACTGTAGTATGTCTTGTAGATTGTACACATTGTTGCCACAGTGTTCAATAGAGAGGGTAATGAATGTTGAAAATAGCGAATGGTATGTCAATCAAGCGTTTATTTTCTTGGTGCCAAGCTTCTTGACTGTTGTCATAGCTGTACCCATTTAGGCAACTGGAGAGTATTCTATCAGATAGAGACAGTAAGAACTGCCGATGTTGGAGTCAGAGACAACTCACTGTGGAGCTGAAGAAGCACGATAGGCCAGGCAACATCAGAGGAGCCGGAAAGTTGACATTTCGGGTCGGGACCCTTCACTTCTGAAGAAGGGTCCTGCTCCTGCTTTCCTGCTCCTCTGATGCTGCCTGGCCTGCTGTGCTCCTCCAGCTCCACAGTGTGTTATCCCAGTATTCTATCATATTCCTGATTTGTGCCTTTTAGATGATGGACAGACATTGGGAGATATGGGTGGGCCACACACTACAGAATTCTGGCCTACTTTTGTAACCACAGAAGTTGGTTGGTTTTGTAATGCTAATTATAAAGAAAACAATCAATTTCTAATGAAAAAGTGTAAAGTTTGATTTGAGGAAGCAGCTTTTACAAAGCTCAAAACGGTTAAGAAATAATTTCAAAGATGGCACTGCAAACATTTTCAACCCCACAGCAGCAATTTTACTATGGTAGCTGTAACAGCTCTTAGAAATCTTGGAAAATGCTTCAGGCTATACACACTGTATATGAATTCTGTTAACCACCAAGGGCTGGTACAATAATAAATATTTCTGTCCTCATTCAAACGACTGCCAAGATTGTACATTGTACAAACTTCAATGTACGTATTTGTACAAGGCAATCTTTTTTTGAAGAAAAAGTGAGTTGAATAAGTCTCACTTTCTTGCCTGAAACAAACACGTTTGCGTGACTTAGAACATAAAACCTGCATCTGTGTTCAACGATACATGTTTGTTGGATGAAGTAGAGAATCTGATTCTCCTTTTAACATTCCCAAGCAGGAATTTGGGCAGATTCTAAGCTGCATACAGGACCAGATTTTATGAAATATTGTTAGGATTGTATAAAAGATCATTAACATTTAAAGAAGAAATATGAACCCTAAACAATTTATTGACCGAATTACACCCGCCATGAGATTTTGTGTCTTTAATGATCCCTCTCTGAGCTTGTAATGGAGCCACATGGTCTGGAGGAAGGGTTGTAGATAACATTAGTAGTACATATCTTTCATATGGTTAGAAAATAAAGTGTTATTTTGAAAGTATAAATAAAATTGTTCACATTTATGTTTGAACCATGCCAGAGAATACCATGTTGTCATGGATTGAATAAAACTTTAAAAATTTAATAAAAACAAAACTTTATTGTATTTAATGGGAAATTAAGTAACACCATCAACTTAACACTGCAGAGTATCAAGAATTTTGCTGTGAACTTAATTCTAATCTTTGCATGCCTCTGCTCCAAAAGGGATCCCCTAGCTTACGAAATTTAGAAGATTATTCACTTTTCCCTGGCTTGGTCTAACTATCATCTGGAATTAACTTCATTTATCTTTGGTTTTTCAGCTTTCTCCAAGGTACAAGATTTATGGGGATTCTTCCATTAAATGATTAGCTAAGTAATTCCCAATTTCTTGAAGAATCGAACAAACATGTAGTCTTCAAAGATGCCTCTTGGCTTTTGGCATGCATAGACTGTGTTTTTCCACAGTCTGCTCTCACTGTTCCTCTGCAGCTCTTTACAAACCATTCAAGCTGGTAGCTTCAATCACAAGGTCTTGGGAGGCATACAGCAGACCTCCTCCACTAGCTGCAAACTAAACCAAAACTTTCAACTGTTCTTTTCTTTGCTCATAAAATCCAAACTGAGTAGAGCCCCATCTGCATTCAGTATGATAAAGTTAGTATTTTCTTACTAAATTTTTCATGGTACTTACAACTCAATGTGTTGCAGCCTATACAAGGTCAAATTCGTAAATGTCTCTCTGTTCCCAAACTGAACTCCTTGATTCTATCATTAAAAATACGTAGATAAATTATACAAAAAGGACTGTCTATCTATGGGCGGCACAGTGGCTCAGTGATTAGCACTGCTGCCTCACAGTGCCAGGGTCCTGGATTTGATTCTACTCTTGGGTGACTGCCTGTGTGGAGTTTGCACATTCCCCCATGTCTGTGTGGGTTTCCTCCAGGTGCTCTGGTTTCCTCCCTAGTTGAAAGATGTGCAGGCTAGGTGGATTGGCCATGCGAAATTGCCCATAGTGTTCTGGGATGAGTGGATGTAGGTAGGTTGTAGGGGGATGGGTCTGGGTGAGATGCTCTGTGTGTCAGTGTGGACTTGTTGGGCCAACGGGCCTGTTTCCATACTGTAGGGATTCTATTCTATCTCTATTCAATTCCATGATAACGTGGTATTCTCTGGCATGGTTCAAACATAAATGTGAACAATTTTATTTATACTTTCAAAACAACACTTTATTTTCTAACCATATGAATGATATATACTACTAATGTTATCTACAACCCTTCCTCCAGGCCATATGGCTCCATTACGAGCTCAGAGAGCGTTTGTTTATTGTTTAAGGTTATTGTTCTCATTATCAAATTTGACCTTGGAAGACAAATATAAATTAATTAAAGCAAAGTTGCTTGAACTGCGTTTACATCAGTGTTGTCATTTTCTTTAACCAATTTCTCAACCTGAATCTTATATTTTCCGACAGATAGAAGTTGAATTCTTGAAATTAAAAGCTATATTTTAAAATATCTGAATTATTTTCAGTTAGTAAAATTGCAATATTTCTACCTATTGGATTGGAAAATATTATGGATGAGAAATACATTCGACTAAAGTACAAAAAATTGGTGAATGCTTCAAAAAAAAACTTAACAAAGCAAGTATTTCATCCAATTGAAAATTACAGTCTACTGCACTGAAGTAGATCTATACCTTATAATTTACTGATAAGCAAAAGGGGTTTTACAGAGGTAAATACTTTTTACGGCAAACCAGGTGATCAAAAGCTCAATTCAAAAGGAAAAAAAGTCAAGAAAATGGTTAGAGCTCAGGCCAAACAGTGTTCAGTGTTCAGGTGCAGCAAAGCTGTTGACAGATTTTAAGATACGATTTTTCAAGCAGAATCACAAACATTGCTAAAACTGAACTTGTGCCCAAGAGACAAGATCTCCATTATGTCAATACAAGATGATCAAGACTGGCAATTAAATACATTAGATTACATTAAATACATACAAGACTAACAACCCTACCATGGGATCCCAAAGCGCCCTCCCCCTCTGCCAGGTACAACACTACCCCTTTTTCCTGCTGGATCCAATCCTCTTGACCCTGTCCACTTTCAGGTAGCTTTCTGCAGCAGTATGTACCATAACCAACAAGGTGGCATGTCATATTGCATTGAGTAATGAGTAAAGAGCAGCTCGACTCAGGTAATAGTCTGTGCATGAATATTATCTCAAAGAGATCATTTTATGATGTTCAACATCAGTTTTATGAAATGAGATTCGAGATTTAAGGAAAGCAACTGGATGGGCCACCCATTATCCACCCAGAAATGACTACAACAAACACAACCTTGTCCACCCTGCAAAAGCATCTTTACCAATACCTGGGGGCTTGCACAAAAGAGAGCTATCCTACAGACTAGTCAAGCTAAAATCTGACATCTTCTGTGAAAGTATGTTTCTGTGAATATGGCTATCTCCAACATATCATGATCACCATCCCTGGGCATGACCTTCTGGTAGGACAGACGCATCAAATGTGGAAGCACAGTGGTATCGAGTTGAGAAAGAAATCCACTGGAATTTCTCAATATTGACTCAAAACCCCATGAAATTTCATGGCATCAGATCAAATGTAGGCAGAAAGTTTACAATCTATCACTTCCCCTTAGCTGATCCTTAGCAATCTGTCTGTCTGTCACATTTGCATGAGTCCAATAGGAGTGGTAACTGCCTAATCCTTGCGAAGACAAAGTTCCATTTTCACATTGAGAACACCCTCCATCATACTGTATGGCACTACTACCATGGTAAATGGACAGATATCAAACAGATCTAGAAATCCAAAGTTGGGCATCCATGAGGCATTCTGGACCAGCATCAGCAGAACTGGATTCAACTACGATCTGCAAACTCATTTCCAGATTACACCCCACTCTACCGTTGCCAACACTGAACAATCCTGATTCAAAGAAGAGTGCAGGAGGTCATGCCAACAGTAGCACCAGGAATACTCTAAAAATGAGATGTCAATCTGATCAAGCTACAATACAGGATTTCTTGCACGCCAAACAGTGGAAGCAGCATGCAATTTACAGGGCTAAGTGATGGCACAACCAACACACCAGATCTAAGCTCCACAGTCCTGTCACATCCAGTTGTGAATGGCAACGGACAATTAAACAACTTAGAAAGGTCACAAATATCCCTACTCTCAATGATGAGATTGCTCACCACGTCAGTGCAAAGTCAATGATGTGGAATTTGTGTTCGTCTTCAGCCAGACTGCTGAATGGATGATACATCTTGACCGCCTCCCGAAGTCCCCAGTATCATAGACGTCATTAATCAATTCAATTAATTCCGGGTGATATCAAGGAATGGCTGAAGACACTGTACACTGAAAATGCTCTGGACTCTGATAAAATTCTGATCCTGAGGACTTGTGCTCTAGAGTTAGCCCCAAGCCAAGCTGTTCCAGTGAATATACGACATTAGCATTTATGCAGCAACACAAAAATTGCCCAGGTATGCCTTTCATTTAAAAAAAAGGACAAATCTAACTCGACCAGGTATTGTCCTATCAGTCAAGTAAAGGGACAGCAATATTGTTCCAAGTCAGGATTGTGCTTGACTTGGGAGGGAACTTGCAGGTGTTGGTACTTCTCAGCATTTGCTGCTCTTGTCCTCCTAGGTTGTGGAGGTCATCAGATTGGAAGGTGCTCAGAAGACTTTTGATGAGTTGCTATAGTGCATCTTCTCAATGGTATGCATTGCTGTCACTCTGATTTGGTGGAAAGGAGTGAATGCTGAAGAGCAGAGAAAGTCAAAAAGAGAATATCGCAAGGAAAATAATAATGAATCAGCGTTCAGGATAATTAATATGAACAAAATAACAATAGTGATGATAATAATGCCAATAATTTTGTAAGACCCGAGAGTGTCCATTCATGGGTTTTAAAAGAAGTAGGTGAAAGCATTGCAGTGTCCTACATTCCAAAGTTCTCCTAATATTTCAAACTTTCCTTTAGAGTGGAAAATTGCACAGGTCACTTCATTGCAGATAAACAATGAGAGATGTAATTGTGGAATTATTGGCCAATTACCCAACAACATTTGTTGGGAAAATAGTAGAGTCTATAATTCGGAATAGAACAACTATACACCTTTAAATCGTGCAGTCAATCAGATAGAAACTGCGTTGATTTGTAAATGGTAGATAATTCCTATCAACCTAAATTGATGTTGTGAAGATTATTTTTTAGAATAAGGGACAGTTGAATATCTATGAATGTTCGAGAGCATTTGATAAATTTGCTCTTTAGAGACTAGAGATAAAAGTGAATTCTGTATAATTAAAGACAAATTACTCACAAGATTGGATAATTGGTTGAATGGCAGGATACAGAATGTAAGAATAATAGGCAATTACTCAAGTTGGCAGGATATGGCTAGTGGGGTTCCGCAAGAATCTGTTTTGGGGCCTCAATTATTCACCACATTTATGAACAAATTGAACGTTGAGATAGAAAACCAAAAGTCTGAATTTGCCAATGAAACAATGATAGCAGTGTAGATGGAGAAATAAAATTACAAAGGTATATTTATAAAGATGGTGGCATAGTGGCAATGCAAATGGGCTTGTAATTAAATATAGTTATGGAGTACTGCTTTTCTACAAACAAGATGAGAATCCAAAGTAGTGGAAATTTTGCTACAATAGTACAAAATCCTGAAAAGACTTTCCCCAGACATTTTTGAGTAGTTTCCGGCACTACAATTTAGGATGGGATATCTAGGCTTTAATAGAGGGTGGAATTATTTGCTAAAATTATACCCAGACTCCAAAGTTTACATTAGAAAGAGAGATTACACAAAATAGCATAATTTCCCTTGCAAGTTAAACAGTTAAGCTGTGATTTGAGATATTAAGGGAATAGATTATGTATTTAGAAACAATTTTTGCTGCTTGGAGATTCTCGGATTTAGGAGCATAATCTAAAATTAGAACCAGGCCATTTCAGGAGTTAAAATTGAAAGTCTATATAGCAAGGGCTGGTGGAGGTTTGCACGTTCTTCCAAAAAATATCAACCAATGCTAAATCAGTTGTCATTTTTAAAGCTATTTTTGTTAAGCAAAGATATTATGGAAAAGGCATTGCTAAACCAGAGAATCATTAAATGGTGGAACAAATTTGTAGAGCAAAACACATTAGTTGTGTTCTCAAAATAGCATGGCTTGTTTCTAAACTTCAGATCAATTTTATTCAGAGAAAAAGTTCAGCATAATGGTAACTGGATAGCAGGGCATGTGTCAAGTTCATGGAGTTTGGTCTGAACCAATTTAATGACCAGATACCAGTATCATCCCTCGATAAATCTGTCTGATTGCAATGGGAATCAATGTTTGACCTCTGGACAATATTGCAGCTTTGGGTCCTGAAGGATCCACAAGGCCAGATGTCGGCATGAAAATAAGGAAGTTATGGGAATCTTGGTGCTGGGGAGAGGGAAGGCCGATGAAGGGGACTGAGGAAGGCCATACATTTCACTGTCGGACGGTGTGGAACATCCCTGCTTTGCCAGCCCTCAAGGAAGTCCCATACAAAACACTTTTTTTCTTGAAAAGAAACTTTCTCAACCTTCTGCACAAGAGACTCCAGCAAGCATTTGCAGGAATTCCGCATTTGCCTGTGGTGAGAAACTCGTGTCACGCCTAAAACGCATTTATCAAGTCAAAAGTACGTGCTTAGCCAGTACAGGCACAGAGGAAACAACATAATTTCTTTTTTAATTCGTGTACACCCTATACTTGTCAGTCAAGTTGGAAGGTGTGAGTTGGTAGTTAGTTGATAGATGTTGTAAAATATCTAGGTACTTTGGAAATTAGACAGATTGGATGGGCGTATCAAAACTTTAAAGTATCTTTTTAAAAATTCTTTATTATTTTGTGAGCCTTTATTCATAGCAGCTTTAATTTAAAACAATGACACACAGAAACAGTTGATATATTACTGTCAGTGCATTTTTCCTCACAAGGACGTTTTTCTGTTCGTGGCACACTAGCATGGCATATATAATTAGTTTAGAGAATTTGAATTGGCTCAATATTAAAACATGAACAAACTGAATCAACATTCACTCCTAAGGGACAATTCCTTGTTTAGACTTAGGAGACAAGCTGTCAACAATACACATGGGACTCATATTGGCTGCAGATGGCCATGATAAGAGTGGGGAAGTAAGGCTACAGATGGGACTCAAAGCCTGACACAGGCAGCAGACAGATGGCAAAGATGTTGTGTGACAGCAGGAGATGGGTTTTAGTGACTGGAACCAGTTTTCGTCAAGTTGAGCTGAAACACCAAACCTGGCAGATTCACTTAATGTTATCTGATGTTACATTACATCACAAAATGAAGCATAGACATGTGTTATTCCTCTTCTGTGTCATTTATATTTCAGAATTGCTTTACTTTGTGCAAGATGAGTTATGGGTGCAGTGCACATTAACATCTAATTCATAAACACTGCATCAGATTCATTTAACTCTGATCGACTTTGTGTTGTTAGTTCTTGAGTATATAAGGCATATCTCTGCAAAAGTAACCTAGCTGGCCTCATTTATCCACACTTTTCCCCAGAGCCTGCAATTATTTTCTGTTCAGATAATTATCTAGTGCACTTTTGAAAGGCAAGATTGAATCTGCATCCACTATATTGTCAATGTTTTCCAGATCCTAACCAATTGCTACACAAAATAAGTTCTTTATTCTCCTCCTGTTGGTTCTTTTGTCACTAACCATAAATTTTCTTTTCAAAACTTTTCTTCAAAATATCAGAAATGAAAAGGTAGAGTTGCTCATGGGCACAAATAATGAACTTTTTTTCAAGAAAGACAGAGAGAGATCAGAATAACAACTTTACTCTTCAATTTGATAAATCACAAAATATGTGTCATCCATCCTACTGTTGTGGCAGAATCTTCTGGCAGTCATGAGGATGTCAGGAGTGGGGAGAACTTGAGTGATGTATCCACTCAGGTCAGGTGAGCTAGTCACATGTGTCAATATGGTAAACAGTCAATTATCTATGCAATGGCAAGAGCCAAGATGAAACATTTGGCAGGGACAGACAGAATCCCTCAAGGGGTCAAAAGTGTTGCAAGTGCCATATTTAGAGGGCACCTGGACAGGCATTTACTCCTTACACACCAAAAGCATCCTTAGGTTCTTTGAGTGAGTGCCCTCAATTCCTACAAAACATTCTGATCCTTATCCCTCCAGAAAACCGCAACTGTTGTTTCACTTGCTTTTCAGCAGCATGTCTCAGAGAAGACAGTTCATGTCCATAGTTCAGCTGGCTCCCCCTGCAGCTTCTCCTCCAAGACATCAAGCAAAGGAAGGAGATCCTGTTTCCCAAGGAAGGCAACAGTTGGGCCTTTCATCTGACTGAGGTAGCCTGACATTTGTTGCAGCATAGGTCAGCAACCCTGGGGTAGACTAATCTGACTTTGACCATGTGAGAACATTCTTTTTGTATGTCGAAAGAATATGATGCATATAAACACAATTTGAAAAATTTCAAAAGACTTCGTAAAATACAATCCCATTTAATCCAACGCCATCACTTTTCAGGACAGCCATATCAGAAAGAATTTGTCTATCTATCACATCTATAGGTTTCTTTCAATTCCTCTTCTTGAGAGTTTGATAGTTTCTTCCTTCATTGTTCATAATGGAGCTTAGATTTTCGCAGCCTCAAATAACCCCTTAAGTGTTCTAACCAAATGTTCTAGTTGGAACTTTTAAGCTAAAACCTCAATATTGAGGTTGCTTATCTCCTAATTGTTATGAACTATTTCTTTTCCTCAGGAGAAACTCTTACTTGCTTCCAATGTAACACCAAGCAGGACTTCTACAAACTGAAAGTAAAAGCTTGCCAACCCCTGAGTTGACCCTAAGCAGAAGACTCAATTTGTCACTCTTATAAATGTAAGCAAGCTAATGCAGTCCAATTGTAACCTCTCATAATGCAAACAAATACAAAGGCAAAAAATCCCACCATCGTTCTGGGAACTCTCTCGTATACTAGTTTTTAAAAAGTAGCTTCAGAAATGCTGACAAGTTAATTGTTAAGCCACTTCTTACACACTGACCAAAACCCACAAGCCCCTCATTTAATATTTAAACCTATGTTTTTAATTCTCTGGCATGAGGATTGAATGAATATCTTTCTGATTCTGTATGCCACTCATAGGTTAAAGTGGTCATTATAAACAAGTAGCATAGTAAATAAATAAGTTCATTTAAAAATAAGTGGTTAATGCAAATTGAACTGTGATGACACAGCAAGAATGTGAATTCGTACGAGAGGTTTGCATGTGGCAATTTTTACCATCTCACAATTAATAATTAAAGGAAAAAACATCCCCATAATCTGAGGGCACATTGTGAATATGTGACATATCCCAAACCCCAAATTACAATTTCATTTCCTTTCATTATTGTGTTTCCAAACCTATGTACTCTGCTTTCCAGAAGATGAATTTTCAAGTTTGCCTCCAAGTCACACACCATTCTGACATGCAACTACATTGTTGTTTGTTTACTGCTGCAGAGTCAAAATCCTGTAACTCCCTTCTTCATGGTGCCATGGGTATATCTATACCACGTGGCTGCAGAGTTCTAAAAGGCCACTACCTTCTCAAGGTCAATAAATGCTTGTCTAGCCAGCACTCCCACATCCTCTGAAAAAAAATGTTTTAAAAATTTGGAATCAGAATTGATGGTTCAGTATAAGGTTGTTCAAATGCTCTGTGATTTGTGTTTGATGGCACATCAAAAAAAAAGCTATTACACACAAGTTTATAACAAGAACTTGAAGTCATAATATAACATCCATCTTGAGATCGAAACAGCAGATGCCAAAAACAATTTGAAATGCAGAGCAGCTCCAGGAAGTAGATACTGATGTTCAGATAAACCACTGTGTGAGGCAATAGGAGAAGGATGGAAGATATGACGGTTATTGAGTGACAAGTTGGTGCATGTGATACTTTTAAACTGTAACAGGACATAGAAGTCAATTGACCTCCAACAAACAAAGGCTTTTGCAGCGCCAGGTAATTGTAAAACTGCAATATTTTGAAGATCATATGGAGCGTAATAGTCATTTTTCAGTATCATTGGTCAACTGCATAATTCCGAATAAGGTCATCAGTAATCACTTTATTACAATGTGAATAATTAACAATGTTCTTTTACTCTCACTGATCATAAATGTTCATTAATTAATTTTTTGGCTGGGTAGGAAACTGTAGAGCAACACCAACCAAAAATTCATATTCACAGTGCAGAAGGAGGCCTTTGACCCATTGGGTCTTTGCTGATACCATAAATACTAACTTTATCAAAGCACAGTTTGCTCTTCATCAAGGAATAGTTAATTGTTAAAAATGTTAATGCATCCACAGAGAGGTCAATCAATCTGGAGGAAACAGAAGACAAGTAGCATAAGGCTGCAATTGTTGCCAACGTCTCAGCAGAAATGATTTGTCAATGTGTGGCTTCATTCTACTTGTAGCATTGTACTGTCAAATCATCTAAGCAAGAGATGCCCCTGAAATGAAATAGAAAAACAGAGCGCCACAGCAATGTACTCAGAAAGAACCCTCGGTGCCTCACTTGCTGCTTCATTTGTTGCCTCAATCCCTGAGTGAAATGGCAAATTGTTCAGTAAGGATTGCAGCTAGCAGCGAGGTTGCGGTGGTGATTTTGGGAGTGGGGTGGGGGTCATCAGGATGACCAATGGAACAGGCAGAGATAGGCTTGACATGAGGTGGGCAACCAGAAATCTCTGTCACAGCAATATGATCTTATGGTTGTCATCTTGAAGTGCAAAAATGGCCTAGTGGCCATCTTTGCCAACTACCTTGACATTGGCAACATACACACGGAAAAGAGGACATGGCAATAAAAAACATAGAATCAGAGTTCACGTCCTGAAATTGCTGAACCTGACATATTGAGCAGAAGGCTGTAATCTGTCTGATTAAAAGATAAGCCTCTGTTCCCCAAGCATGTTTTAAACATCATTAGAACACAACAGCAGGCCCAGGAGAAAAATATGAGCATGAAAACAAGACAGTAGATTAAAATGGCAAGTAATCAGAAGTTCAGGGTCATGCTTGCAGACTTAGCTGAGCTGTTCTGCAATCAAGTGACCCAGTTGCATTTATGGAGAGGGGACTGCATTCTGAGCAGTGAACACCGTACTCTAAAATAAAGAGCCATCTCACTTGAAGGTGGTGGAAATGGTTAAGATGTTCTTTTGAATGTGGAGGCTACTGGGGTGGAAAGTGAAGAGAAGAGGATCACTTCACTCTTTCTGGGAAAGAGGGGAAGGGTTGATATCAGAACTACAGGACAATAGGTCAGACATGATTAATGGCCCTGATAACAAGCATAGGGTTAGATGAACACAGCAGGTCAAGCAGCATCATAGGAGCAGGAAAACTTGACATTTCGGGCCTAAACCCTTCAGTTCTGAAATAAATAGGGAGAGAGGGGGAGGTGGATAGAGGATGG